>JAVHNL010000174.1:0-42000 GCA_031216105.1 Dalbergia cultrata | reverse complement strand
AGCACCTAGACATTTATTATTATCTTGTCTGTGAGAAGACAGCTTCTGGGCTTATTCGCTTGCTTCTTGTATCCACCCCTACCAACTCATTGACCTTCTATCCAAAGCATTACTGCTTAAGACTTTTGCTGGCTTTCTTCCCAAGCTTGGGCTTCTTAACATTTTTACGCCTCAAGCTTGCGGTGGGGTATCAGACCTATAGCTAAACACACGTGATGAAGAAAAGGAGCCACATGATGACAGTTAGAAAGGATGCTAAGTCAGCAAGGGCATAATTGCCAACAACGGATAGTTAGTTAGTTGGTAGAGAAGTATTTGTATCATACATGTTAGCTCCAGAACCCTTCAGAAGCGTTAAAGATATATGTTTTGAGTGATGACATAACAATTTTTAAGAAAATATTTTTTGAAGAATGATTAATGGTTTCCTAGAGTTTCTTGCCATAGTAAATAGGACACTCTGTATGCATAGTACATTTTTTAAAGCATAAATAATTTCACTCAACATATGCAAACGTGATTATATCTTATAGAAAGAGATAAACACTGAATGGAAGTGAATATTATAACGTGAAATAAGCATATGTGTGCCTAATGGATTGAAGAGACCAATCATACACAAGAAACCAATGCATAGATCTTCAAAAAGAAGAACAAGACTTCATAAAGTACACATGAAAGGAAGATAGCAAGCCAAATCTAAAGCAAGGATGCTATACAACATTCAATCATCATCATCACAAATATATTAATCACAAACATGCTCTGATTGAAGAATAGACAAACAATCTTTCATCAAGGCATTGATATCGCACTTCATAAAGTGCACATTAATATAAAACACTACACTTCACTGAAAAGGAGGGAAATTTGAATTTTTAAATTTCAAATTTAAACTCAAATCCAATTTCAGACTGACACATCATCTCTTCTACCTTTGTGGTCAATCGCTCGAGCTTCTAGAAACAGAAACCATGTTCAAAAAGTAAAAAAGGTAGTTTCTAAAAGGGCATAAGCTACCTTAACTTTACAATGGCTTTTGCAAGAAGCTTTGACACCAAACAAGCTACTCTTCTAGATTACGCTTACAAGACACAAACAGATTATCAACCGGTGTCACTTGGACAATAGATCAAGGGCAACGGTCCCAAAGAAAGACTATCTATAAATAGTGATACACTGAGCTTTCAAAGACAACAACTTGACAAATTATAAATGCTGAAATGCTGCAAAATTTTTCCTCATAATTTCTGTGAAGTTCAGTACTTCTTGTAGTCAGTTCCCTTGTTTGTAAAAATCTTCTTTCTACATTCTTAGATTGTTTATACGTTCTTCCAAGGAAGAATCATTAGAAGAAGTCATTAAAGTTATCACAGGTTTATTCACTGTATATCTTAAGGAAACTTGAGAGTAGGTTAGTTTGAGTTGCAAACGTAAACATTAAACCTTTGTATCCTCGATCTAGTAGTGATCTGTGTGAGATAGCTTGAAAAGGCTACTGCAAAATTGCTTACAACATGACAATAAAGTATTCTTGCTAGTCACGATTTAGCTTGGAGAGACTGGTCAAAGACTAATCGATGTTAGCTTGGAGAGGCTAGTACAAGATTACTTAGGGTTCAACTTGAAGAAGCTGGTTAATAACTACTTAGTTTGTGATAGTAGAGGTTGTCTACTGGTCATTGGTTATAGCTTGAGAAGGCTTTTGTAAAGACTGTATGGTGTTTTCTTTCTCGGGTTGAGAAAGACTGGTGGAATTCAGTTGTTGCTGAGAACTAGATGTAGGCAGGTTTTGGCCGAACTAGTATAAAACATATATGCAGTATCTTCTTCTCCTTTATCCTTTTACTTTTGTTGTTTAGTGTTAAATAAATCAATGTCTATTTAAGACTTATCCTTTTAGCTTATATCTGGCTAATGCTATAATTCACAAAGTCACTTTTTGAATCCTCTAAATCTATTTTTGTTGCATTTTAAGCTCAATGCTTGATAGTTCTTGTTCAAAGTTTCAGTTGCTAAAAGGAAAAAAAAATTGAAACACGATTCAACCCTCCTTCTCATGTGCTTTTTTATCTACAGTACACCTATACTAGTTGTTTATGCTATTTCCACCTTATTGTATATAAACTCATTTGTTAATTCAACAAAGAATAAGATCTTTTTTTTTTTCTTTTTTTTCCCTCTTCAATCTGGGTTCTCTCTATACTTTTCTCTTGTTTTCTTTCGAGTTCTACCATTGCTCCACCTTTTTTATAATAAAGTCAACACCAGAAAAGTCAAGAGTTGAATGGTATTGGTACCAAGGACGGTGTCAATGTGTCATGTTTGTCTTCATAGTTGTTGCAGCAGTTGCTAACACTGCCCTAACTTCGACTAGAATTGATGGTGATACTTGTGGGGACATCATGGTGCAAGTTTTGGCGGCAATTTATGGCAGCAATTGAGGATGTGGCAGGATGTGACGGCAGTGGAGGACGTGATGGTAGTGGTTGCAGCAGTGGCAGTGGATGTGGCTATTAATTCACGTGAGTGGTATGCTAAGGCAAGAATATTATGTCATATAAGAAAAGAAAAATTCTTAGCTAAGCACAACTTTACCAATTTACTTTTACACACTCACAATAAAATTGACGGGACCCATAAACAAGTGAGTCTATCTTAAAGTTGGTGGGATCCATTTTTTTACTGCAAGGGTGTGTAAAGTTAAGGTGTTGAGCTTGTGCCATAGGAGAATTTCTCATAAGAAAATAATACAGGGGGTCACAAATGTCATGAATTCTGCCGGATGACTCAGATTTTAGTTGAAAGAGGATATTTCTGATATTGTCTAGCAGTGTTGTACTGCCATGTGGAACTGCTTATCACTTCCTGGTGCCTATACTATAGAGCCTGGACATAATTACCTTGCAGATATGGGTTTGCTCTCAGGATGTTTATTGCTGGGGCATATAATGGTTTTGTGCTTTCGTCTTCTGATATGGGTGCTGGACTTTCAATAGACGATGGGTTAGAAGTTAACACTTGATTGTGCTCAAAGTGTTTAGCTGAGTTTTTGTGTGGCAGTGTTTGCTTTTATCAACATTGGATCTTATACTGTGACATTCAATTTCGAATGTTCATTGTGGTTGGTTCTGTTGTCTTATGGGATTATAATCTACTAGAAGATGAAATGTCTTTCGACTGCATGTTACTTTTAACACATAAACCTCCAGGGGTCCATGTACATATTTTTGGTAATGAAAGATAAGAAACAAGAAAAGCAACAGCGGAGACTACACCCTTAATTAGAACGCCCTCATTCTGAAGAAATTGCTGAATCTCTAGAGGAGGAGTTCGAAGGTCCAGTCGCACTTGATCACCCGAAGTACCCATTTTCGCAACAGCTTCTGCACACCGAGAGATGCGCTTCACACTCATAACTCAGTCTTGACAAAGTAAATGCCAAATCTGGTGCAGAAGCTGGAAAAGAAAAGGGGCACGAACTCGCAAGTGTGAGTTCACAAGCTCCACCGCATGGCCACAATCAGATTCTCTCACAACATTCCTATATCCCTCTTGCCAACCAAATTGAAGCCCGTCTCTAATTGCCATGGTTTCCAGAATCGTGACATCAAGCTCCTCGGAATGGCAAGCAAAACCCCCAATCCACTTGTCATGAGAAAGTAAACATATGATTAGGAATTTTAATTACATATCTTATACACGTGGTGAATGTTATAAAGTAACTAGTAATACATGTGAA
Organism: Dalbergia cultrata; assembly: GCA_031216105.1. NCBI lineage: Eukaryota > Viridiplantae > Streptophyta > Magnoliopsida > Fabales > Fabaceae > Dalbergia > Dalbergia cultrata. The sequence continues at coordinate 38,258 of JAVHNL010000174.1, read as the reverse complement.
TTTTTTTTACCGAATTGAGTAGCAAGATAACTAAAATCCTCATTTACATATTAATACATATTTCCTTGTTTCTCCTATTTTTGTAACAGACAGCCTCACTAGTAACGTAAATGAGAAATTCAAACATGGTTCTTTAGATTTCGAAATATGCGTGTACAAAAACTGTGTTCAAACAACACTAATGCTATCATAATATTGACTATGTGGTATGTAATATGCATGGTTTAGAAACAAACAAAATATAATGGATAAAATAACTCCTCTGCATACGTGATGATTATGTAATCATTTTTGCGCAGTTTGAAAACATAAAGTATGAATGAATTTATTACAACATGAATTTTGTGGCATCTTCCTTTTTTTATAATGAATTTATGTTTGGTATATACATTTTATCTGAGAAAGAGGTGAAATTGATGTGTGACATGATTCTTAAGGGATTCATGAAAACCGTTTCGTGATATCGGCTTTGATCCTTTTTAGTAAACATATATATAATCTCGCGAATAGTATGGTCCAAATCCTCGAGGATGTGATCTTCCCTGGTGTAAGATAATTTGCTCCAGCAGATTTCTTGGACCTTGTAATGGTGCTCGCTCCAACTACAAAATCACCCTTAAATAACATTTTATTTCCTTTAATCCCATGCCACATCCGATCAAGTTCCAACACCCCTGCCATCACTCAACACTAATTCGGATCTGGTTATTCGTATCAGGTAACACAACCAAGTTTTTTTTTTCTTCTGTCATCTCATATCTAGTTCTTCATCTTCTCCCAATTCCTAATGAATCAGCTAAATCCTAGGTTTTTAATCAACTATATCAAAACTCTAACAGCGGATCCATTAGTCCTTCAGTCCTTCGCTTAGTGCTTCTGGTAATGGTATTGTCAAGAAACATACTTTTCCCTTTCACTTTGGTTTTACTGGGAAACACTTTGGGTTTCTTCCAGTGTGTATTAAGCAGTTGAAGAGACCATAGCCAGTGCAAAGAACAATACCTCCTTCAACGGGGCTTTGATATGATCCACCTGCCAAATGTTATCATAGCCTTCAACGGGGCTTTGTTAGTGTTATTAGAACAACAATAACATAGTTGTCTTCTTCTCTGACTAAGTTTGTTCACTACCGCTAATACTGTCATCACCTTTAAGGGGAAGGGCGAAGGCGGCGGGGTTGGTGGTGGAGGAGGCTGGAAAGGAAAAGGGTAAAAAATAATTAGGATAATTTAGTAATTTTGACTATTTTATTTTATTAAATTATTTAATAAATTTTATTTAGGAATTATCACAAGCTCCAAAAGATCCATGAGGTCAAATTGTCCTCCACCATCTTGGTGAATTACTATTATAATCTGAAAAAAAGAAAAGAAATGACTACCTTTGAGCCTTAAGTGGTATAGACCACTCTACACCCCTCCTTTTTCCTTTCTTCTCTCTTCTGTTCTCCTTTCCCTTCATTTTCTTCTTCCTTTTTTTCTTCTTTTTCCTTCTTCTCTTTTCTTATTCCTCTCCTACTCTTCTTCATCTCTCTTCCTTAACACCACCACTTCCTCCATACCACCTCAACTACCATCACCATCACCATCCCCTCCTCCTCCTCCTCCTCCTCCTCCTTATCATCATCATCATCATCATCATCATAACAACCATGCCTTTCTCTCTCTCTCTCTCTCTCTCTCTCAAACTCACGATTTCTCTATCTAAATGGAGGATCCGGTAAAAGCGATGAGTTTTGGATCGTTCTCAACCTCTAATATTCCTCCTAAGTGTATGGATTTGGGGTTTTTTAGTATATAGGGCTAATTAGTATAAATTAATAGCATTATTAGCTCACTAATATTGTATTTATCTTATTCCTAGAGTTATAGAGTATTTGAGTTTTAGTCGTTGGATTGGTGGCACTTGAGAGTTGATCTTTAGTTCTTTTAAACAGATTGTGAGTAGATATTATATATATAATTATTTTTATTTATGTTAAATTAGCTCTAAATATATTTCAGAAATTTAGAAATTGAAAAATAATTATTTGGTTGTATGATGTAATTTTAATGAAATTACATCATTTATGTTAGCTTATGTTTTATCAAAAATTGACATATGAGACAATATGATATTGATTTTGGAAAATTATTTTATCTCTGTTATGGACTTGAGGAAAGGACTTTAGAAATTGTGGTTATAGCCATTTGTGGAGATATTGATAATTGATTTGATATGATATGTAAACTCTTTATTATATGTTCTGGGGAGAATCTCTGACAGGATCTATAGCTAACGATAGTAGGTGTTAGTCTTCGTATACGTTGATTATATATATATATGTTATAACCCAAAAAAAAAAAAAGAGAAAGAGTGAACTGCTTATGGGCCTTAAGTGGTATGACCACTATAGACCCCCACCACTCTTTTTCTTTCTTGCTCTTCCTCCCATTCTTGTCTCTTCTCTGTCTCTCATTTCTTCCTTTTCTCTTCCATTTCTTTTTTCTTCTTCTCTCATTTCTTCCTTTTCTCTTCCATTTCTTTTTTCTTCTTCTCTCATTTCTTCCTCATCTCCCACCATCACATACCAACACCACCTCTACACTATCCAACTACCATCACCATCTCCTCCTCTTCATCATCATCATCATCATCACCACATAAAAGAAACTTGCACCTCCTCCCCTCTCTCTCTCTCTCAAGCTCGCAATTTTCTCTCTCTAAATGGGGGAAACGATTAGAGCGGTGAGTGTTGGATCATTCTCTACATACCTTTAATCTTCATCCTAGAGTAGTGGGTAAGTGTCAATCTTACTCTATTTATCATTTTAAGCTCTCTATATAGTTGTTCATTGTAGATTGGGGTTTACAGGCCCTAAATATAGAAATTTGGAGCTTTCTAGTATGTGGGGCTGATTAATGTAAATTAATAGTATTGTTAGCTCACTAATATTGTATTTATCTTGTTCCTAGAGTTATAGAGCCTTTAAGTATCAACTGCTAGATTAGTGGCACTTGGGAGTTGTTCTTCGGTTCCTTTGAACTAGTCTATGAGTAGACATTATGTCTATAATTGTTTTTAATTATGCTAAATTAGTTCTAAATGTATCTTAGCAAGTTAGAGATTGAGAAACAATTATTTGGCTATGTTATATAAATTTGATGAAAGTAAATCTAATGCATAGAGCTTATGTTTTATTTGAATTGGAAATTTCATAAGGAATATAAAATTTCATAGATTTGAAACAATTGAAAACTATTGACCCATGATATGGACTAGAGAAATGATTTATGGGTAGTGAACATGACCTTTTTTGTTGATATGTAGAAGATTTGTTAAATATGATATTTATAAAATAATTATATCTTTTAGGGAGAATCTCTTACAGGATCTGTAGCTAACGACAGTAGGCGTTAGCCTTGGTGCACCTTGACTATACTTGATTAGGACCACACAGTGGATCCTTCTGTTCTATGGGTACTTGCATGGGTAGGACCGTTCTGTTTTGGGATCAAACGAAGGAATGACCGCCTAAGTGTGAATCCTTCTGTTTATCCTGGATTTGACAATTCCCTAGTATTTTATATAAAAACTAGTTGTTTTCAAAAATCTTTTCTATAGATAAAGGAAGTTGTTGAATGTATAAGAGCTATGAAGTTATTGTTATTGTACTTATGGATTATATATTGTCATATGTGGGTTATAGACATCCTATTTATCACTGATTTGCAAAACTCACTCCGTTGTTTCCCTCTCTTTTCCATATCTAGGTACAGCTTCAGGTTCAAATCCCGTGACTCCTCAATAGCCAAGCTTTGAGTTGGTAAGCCTTCTTAAGAAGGCCTATTTTGTATTTTGGAACCTATCTTGTTTTGAGTTTTAACCTATTAGAATTGTTTTAATGCTCCATATGTCACAAACAGGGTCCTCAGCTTAGTTTTGTGATTATGTTTATATTTATGCTTAAATATTTGCAGTTAAGACTTAGCTATATATATAAATATAGACTATATTATGGAAGGAATTTGTAAACTAAATTTAAAATTATATTTTGAACCATAGTCCTATGTATGGTTGGACACATACTTTGTGGTCATGAATTTTCATTTGAAACTAGTTTGAGAATTTACTTAACTTTTTTCTGATTTTAGGATAGTATTGGATTTAAATTACATATTAGAATTGGGATTGAAATATATATTTTGATTTGGCTATTCTGTTGTTAGGGGCACATTCTAAAAATGGATGAAGCCCAAGTTTAGTATTTTGACCTTAATTTCATATAGGTTGTATTTTTGAAATTGGAATGTTTGAAAAACAGAAGAAACTTTATCCATTTTTCTATAAAAGTTTGCATGTTAAGGCTTGCAAGGGAACATATTCCCTATGCACTGATCATGACCTGAGTTAGGTTCACTACAAAAAAAAAAGTAAATTTCGACAGTTCATTTGGAGAATTACGGCATGTTTCAACCGCCATTATTCCCAGGAAGGGTGGTTCAAGCAACCGCTGTAATTACCAACGCCATTAGGTAAATTACGGCGGTTCCAAAAAAGACGCCGCAATCAACCAATAGAACCACCACTATTCCCATGAATATTACGGCGGTTCAGAACCGCTGATTTTATCACGACACTATCTGCCTTATGCTCTGTAAATTGTGGCGGTTTGAACTACCACTTTTTGCATGTGAATTACAGCGGTTACAACCGCCATTATATTCTTGACATTGTGGCTTTTGTTCTTTGTAAATTGCGGCAGTTTGAATCACCACTTTTTGCATGTAAATTACAGCGGTTACAACTGCTATTATATTCTTGACATTGTGACAAATGTTCTTTGTAAATTGCGGCGGTTTTTCAACCGCCACTTTTTCCAACATGAATTTTGGCAATTTTCTTGTTAATAGTGATCTTAATAAATTACAATAGCTATCAACTGTCATTTGTCTCGAAATACTATCGATTCCAAAAGATTAAAATTGCCATAAGTGAAAATTTTGTCAAATTTATATCAAAATTTCAATCGAATATTAAACCCTGTTAGCTATTATTTTTGTTGTTGTAAATTTCCCATAAAAACAAAAATACATATGATACAAATATGATAATATAATATGTAATAGAAAGATACATTACTTCAGTATAAATTAATTACTACACTTAGAGATATAAGTACTTATAAGTCTAAAAGTAAAGTAATTCCAAGTAGTACACCAAAAGAAAATAATTGCAAGTAATACACCAGTCACACCAGTAATTAATAAAAAGATTATGTATGTGGACTCAGATGATTAGTTGCTGGATTATTATTGCTTCCATTTGATGATCTTCTTATATCATTAGGTGACTTAGGTCCACTTTCTCTGTCAGGTGCCTGTAAGAAAAATATATAAACTAATATAAGGGTAAATTAATAAATGATATTTAGTGAACCCCCCTAAAAAATGCCTCCATAGATTTAGTAGTGGGGTTCAACCTGCTATAAAAAAATTTAACTTGCTTCCAATTTACAAATATGGCATGGAAACAATAAATTTCATATCTCAATTTAACAAATTCTGAAGGATATCATTAAGCTTTTGCATTAAACAGAGATTCAACTGATATTAACAAATTCATAAATTGATGATTAATGAATAATCAATAACCCAATAAATACAAAGAAAATATCTTTTTTAATTCAAGGATAAATTATCAGCTTGTGTATAAGGATAATGTTGAAAAAATGAAGGACTAGAAGGTACTGTTCTATGTCAGTATCCAAGTTTGACAAGTGGAAATGAAGGAAGCTTATTTGGCAACAAAGCCAGTATTACGAAGGCACTTCAATAATAAATAAATAAGTATTAAGAGAGGCATCACAATTGATTATCAATAATCTTAGGGGATTCCTGAGCACTAAACAAGGGGTGCAGTTGCTGGATTAGATGTGTTCCTATCATTCGATGGTTTGTTTTCCTTTATGTGTTGCATGGCCTAATTTAACTGGTTTCACCTACTTGTTGCAATATATAATATTATTATCTTCCTTTTGTAAAATTAGTCATTTTCCAAGGAATTGATTCATTGAACTGTTTAATGCAATGCTTAATGCATTAAACAAGGCTGTAACATTAGGAAAGAAACAATAAAGTTTGGATCATCACTACTTTTGACTAATATCACAGTCTTAAGATTCCTCCTTGATATTTCTGATTGAAACACAAGTCTAGTCCTAAAATATTACAATATACAGTATAAGTCTTCCCATTGTTTATACTAAACTGATAGGTTCCAGATTAGAATGACACAAAAACTGAGATTTGTATCTTTTCACCTAAGTCCTAAGCTGATATAAAGACGAAAACTAGCAGAAAATGAAAAAAGAAAACAAAACAAAAATCCCTTGTAGCCAGCTAAATCCCTTGTGGCCATTGTAGTCCAAGATTCATGGTATCATGATAAGCTTCAATAAGAATGGTGTATTTTAGTTCTTATCCATAAGACATAAATTTTAAACCATTTCTTTCATCACAGAAAAAAGCATCATATATTCAGTACAAACATTAGCATGCTAAAAATCAAGTTTAAATTGAGTGCATTCAAATTCTTTCTTATTCTACTAGAATTCTATTACAATACAATAGTTTATGTACCTATGAATTAAGATTTGGGACTAATGTTGCTAACTCATTCTATATTTGTCCTCATTCCTTCATAACTATATAGGAACACAATGCTTGAATTTGTGCTTCCATTGTATGCAACTTTTGCTATACTGCTGGAGAAGGTTGAGAGGATGTACTAGCACCACATGAACTTATACTCATACCGCCAATATGAGTTGTGGTATGTTTGAAGGCCATAGTAGGAAACACTCCCATGCCTAATCCTCAAACACGCCCAAAATGTTCTTTTCCAAGAACCTTTCCAACTGCATCATTGGAGAAATATGACATCCATTTTCCAAGTCTTGACTCATATGATGATCAATTTTCTCCTACATGAATCACAAAAAATGGAGAATAGTTTGTAAAAACAAATTAAAGAATATCTAGTGATGTATGAGAAAAATACTAACTAAGAAAACCAACTTTGATCACGCGCACAAAAAAAAAAAAAAGATGAGTTGGCAAACCAAAACATAAAGCGTAGCCGTTTGAAGTAGAAACAGTTTTGTTATTGCTTATGAAGACAAAACATGTGACAAGCTTGACCCCTTCCAGTAACTTGGCCTTCAATAATGGCTTTAAGCATCGAACTCAAAACTACCCAAACAACTAAAAAATAAAGCATCACCTTCTCAATTAAAATGAATAATAAATAAGCAGAAACCCCAACTCCATTGACTTGAACAAAGCCAACAACATATCTCACTTTACAACAACAAAGTTCAAGTTTCATGCTTATCTGATCTGGGATGCATAGATAAAGATGCTAGAATAATACCAGAATGATTGAGATACTTGATTAAATTTAATAAGTGCTATTTGAATATGTGATGACTAACCACTAAAATATTTTACTGTTTCTTTTATTTTTAGTTAAACATTTTATTTTGTCTAGATCGTAGTCACAGCCAAAGATGAATAGCACCACATGATGGCATAAGTATGAAAATATACCCAGTAAGAAGCTAGGGAGTTTATAGAATGTAGTGGCTCATATATGAAGTGATATTATAAGTTGGAACAATTATGTGATATTAATTACCTACTAGTCAAACCCGTTTGATTAGTATTAGAATAAACCCGTTTATTTTAAGTTAGTTAGATAATAGAGCACTTTTGGTAAAAACCTCTCCAACTTAAATATAAGTGGCATGAAGGAAACCTTATATAATGACCAGTAAGTAGTTTTGAAATTAAGAAAAACCTCTCCTACTTAAATGTACTCATTTAAGTTGCCAACTCCTTACTAAAAAAGTGATATTAATTATCAACTGAACAATTACGTAGCCATCAAATAATGTGAAAGATTGACTTGAACCTCATATAACACATAACAGAAACAATTACCTACTAGTCAAACCCCTTTGATTAGTATTAGAAGGAATAGATTCACAAAAGCTCCAAATATAATAAAGCACTTTTGCTTTTACATAGTGATATTATAACACATTCACTCAAAATATTAGAAGTCAATAATTAGGGAAATTGGCTCATATCAAATTCAAATATTTAACATCTACAAACACACCAGCTGAATCCATTTGGTTCCAAATGGACAACATATGTAGTGAACATGGCCTAAGATTGCCTAGCTATGCTGACATTTTGGACCATGTACAAGCACTATACAAATTCTATCTAAGATGTGGCAATAATTGGTGTAGAAATAAAATTGAAAGATATAAAGCACAATTTGTAGTATAAGAGGTCTCAAAAAAACCTTGTATTGACTAAATGGAGACATATTCTACTGTGGTGGATTCGATTGCACGTAGATATCTTATTAGTCTAGTAGTAAATAAAAAAACTAGACATTCATCTACTGGATATACATAGTTACAACTTATTTATATGGCTCACTAGAAAGTTACTTGAAAATACCTTAATGATTTAAAATGCTTAAACCATATAAAATTTTTCAGAATTTTGTTCAATAATACTTCAAAATCCTTGTATGGATTAAAACAATAAGGGCATATGTGGTGTGATCACCCTAGTCAATATTGGTTGGAAGATGGGTAGAAGAAAGATCCAATTTGTCCATGTGCTTTTATAAAAAGATTTGAATTTAAATTTGTTATAATTGTAGTATATATTGGTGATTTAAAAAAAGATCTTAGCAAGATAAAATTTTGTCTTGGCTTCTAGATTAAGCATTTGATAAATGAAATATTTTTCTATTATAAATCAAATTGTACTTACAAAATTTTAAAACAATTTTATGTGGATAAAGCACATCCATTGAATACCCCAATGATTGAATGATCACTTAAGATGTAAATAAAGATCCACTTCGAGCTCACCTTATGAAAATAATGAAAAACTTCTTGGCCCTAAAGTACCATATCTTAGTGCTATTGGGGTACAAATGTATTTTGTTGACAATACATGACCAGGTGTGAATACCTGATTTTGTCCTATCCATAAACAGAAAACCCAAAAATTTGCACCTTTTATGATTTAGAACAAATGCACCAAAACTTATTTTATGGTTTTTTTTACTCATTTCTTTGAACCGAAAAAATGAAAAATGAAAAAAATACTAGCTCATAGCTTTTTCCATTAATCTTTTAACATACTTTGTTTGATAGTGTTCAATTGTGAATTTTTGTCATGATCCCTGACTATGGTGTTTTGGGTTTCAATCTAAATTTCTTCTAGACAGTGAATATTGGGTTCATGTTATTTTGCTTTACATTCTTTGTTCATGTACATAACAATTAAAAAAAATATAGTGAGTCCAACCCATTTAGTCTAGTCCATTTCCATTTGTTTGAGTAAATAAAAAAAAGAAGTCCAAATTCCTTTCAAGCCTTTTTGTAGCATTTCAGTTTTTGTCATAATAAAATGTGCCAGCCCGTTTCTATTAAAAAACAAATAAAATAATAATAAAAGGAATAGCAGAGTGTGTCACGGGCTCCTTTCAATTTCTCTTTCGGTTCCTTCAGTTATGCAGGTGAAGCTCGGGATGAGGAAAAGTAAGAAATAATAAAAAGGAAAGGAAGGACACAATGATGATGTCCTCTCCATCATTTGCAAAATGGTGAACTTCCCTTCGATGATGAGCTGGGAATCAACCTGTAAAGGAAAAAGAACAATGATGTGGTCAATGGAAAAATTGCTATATAAGAACCCACTAATGCAATAACGAAAAAAAAAGGGGGACAATCTAGAAACTTCAGTTTTCTTGCTAAAAAAAATCACCATCATCAGTGTTTACTTCAATGATTTTCCAGGGACATCAATTACCATTATCAACTAGCACAGACTTGCTGTTACCATTTTTTATCTAAAGCAAAGAGTGATCTAATTTTTAGAGACTCTAAAAGAGTTGTTGAAGCAGAATCATAGAAGCTGAGGGATCTAAAAAAATCAAGAAAAAAGGAGAACACAATATTCAGTGGTATTTTTTTCTGGGCTGTTATTATTTTTTTTTTTCATCTTCTTCATCCTTTATCAAATCACAGTTCATACACATGCACGCATAGGAAGTTATTTCAGCACCATACATAATATCACTAGACAGTCATCATCCTCTATCTAATTCCACCATTATCTCTAATTAATACCATCATCATCATCTAAGTCAAGAATCATACAACAATAATAACAACAAATCCAAACCAAACCACATCTAAAATTATCAAAATAGAGAGGGGAAAGAAGAGTAGAGGTTCTGACTCCCCATCCGCTACGTCCCCCTCTGCTCCTCTCTCCGTGGCATCTTTTATCACATGCCCAGCCACACAGTATCCTTCCTCTCTCCTGCAAGCCTGCACCGCCACGCGCCACCCATTACTGCTGTGAGCTGGCCGACGGCTTTCCCCTTCCCCTTTCATCTTGCTCACGCGGCTGTTCACTCCCTCATTCTCTGATTCTCATTTTCTCTCTCCGTGTGTGGAAGTGACTATGTGGGCATGAGTGTGTTAGTGTGTGTGAAAGAGAGGGTCCCCCTTTTTGTATGGGTGTGTGTTATGCGTGACATATTCTTGTGTGTGTGTTTGAACTTTTGAACCAAAAAAAAATTGAAATGAATTCATCATCTCTAACGTTCTAGACTTTTCTTTACTTACTTTGTCCCCTTTATTCTATTATTTTATGTATCTGTTCTCATAAAATCCATGCTTTGTTCCCGTTTGTTCTATTATTTTATGTGATTATTCTCATAAAGCCCATGCTTTACTCTTTTTATTCTATTATTTTCCTTATGAATTTTTATCAGTTTCGTTTGTGGGCTGTGTTAATTATTTGGTAATGGGTATAAGCCAAACTCTACAAATCCAAGTCCTCAAACCACGTTTATGCTGTTCCAGATGTTTCTCATGAATGATGGCTTATTAGTTTTATATTAGTTTTATTTGCATTGTGCTTGTGATATCCATATGGGTCAAGTTTTTTTTTTTGTGTGGGGTGAGACTAGCGTATGTGTTATTTTGTGGGGTGGCAATTCATTTTTTATGTGGGAGTAAGTCTTTGTTTTGTTTTATATTATTTTATATGAATTGTGTAGGATTCCATTTTATTGTTGTGGAGTAAGACCTTATGTGAACTGTTTATACCTTTTGAGAGTACATTTGAGTCAGATTAGTTGTTGAACTAATGTGTTCTTTGGCATGGTAGTTTTAGTGGCATTTTTTAACCAAAAGGAAAAAATGTTGTTGGATTGTTTACTCTAAGCCCAAAAAGAAGTATCTCGAAACATTTTCATTTAGATTTCAAATTCAAGCATTTTTACTCAGTTTTCAAAATGTGTTATGTTCCTCTATTTTTCATGGTTTACTTAAACTATCAATTCATGTGGACATATGTGTTTGTCAATAAAAAAAATAAAAATGATTTTCTTTCAAAAAAAAATAAAAGAATCTTTTTTGAAAACCCTTCAATCCACAAAATGATCAATAAAAGTGATTGAGTAGCAAATTTTACCTTCATTATTGTTGAATCATGAGGATTCATTGAGTAGCCAAGTGTTAACTTGAATCCTCTTCAAGAGCGGATTTTGTTTGTTTTTTTTTTAAAAAAATAAAATATGTTTTACCAAAAGAGGTTTTAATTAATTAAAATCAACCAACGCACACATATTTTTTACAGAACTACGTGACTTTGAGTTTCTCATTGCACCAGAGAATACGTAGGAGCAGGCTATCCTTGTCAAGTCAAAATTAATTTTTCTTAATTTGTTTATTTAAATTGTAAATATGTTTGTCAAAATTAATTTTTTATATGTTTTAACTGTAAATATATTTGTCTAAATTAATTTTTTTAATTATGTATTTAAATTGTAAATACATTTGTCTAAATTTACTTTTTCTTAAATTTATGTTGTAAATATATTTTTTTAGTTTGTTTGTTTAAATTGTAAATATATTTGTCTAGATTGATTTTTATTAATTAATTTGCTCATATTGTAAATATGTTGTATCATTTTATTATGTTTTCAGTGGTTATTAATTAATTTGCACAATTATCTAAGGTACTGTCTAATGATGGGTGTATTAGGGGTGCTGTAGGGTTAAGTTCCTACCCTTCCCTATACATAACTGACTCCCGAACTCATATCTGGTTTTTCAATTACCATTTTGTAAAATAAAATGGGTTTTTCCATTTTTTCCCAATTCAAATAAACTTGGTGGCGACTCCATTTTCAATAAAAAATATTTCGCCGTCCCCATCGCGATCCTGGTTGCGATAGATGGCGACTCCACTGGGGATCCTCAGTAAGAGAGTCAAGCCTATTATAGTTAGTTGTGCAAATTAAATAAAATCTTTTATTTTTCTAGCTTTATTTTTGTATAGTATCTTTTATTTTCTTCTGTATATATTTGTCTGTATTTTGCTTGAACAGTGCTTCCTTGATTTTTTCTTTTATAAGAGTTTAGTGTCTTACATTTAGTTATAATGTTTACTTTATTTGCTAAAACCTTAGGATAGACGACTATTGTTATCTATATATATTTGTTGTTTGTATATTGTTGGTATTTTTGTCATTTTATTGTACATTGTTTCCTTTATTTGTTAAAACCTTAGGATAGATGACTGTTATTATTCTGTATATATGTGTTGTTTGTATTTTGTTTTGCAGGAGTGTATGTAGTGTTAGGATTGAAAGATTTGTATGCTCCCTGCACACACTTCACAATCACTTAATTCACACATTGAGTTCTTGGACTCTATACCCGAGCCCGTGCAAGCTAAGGCTTAGGGGGTTTCTTGACATTGCCATGAGGGGCTTCATGCTCACTTGGTAGTTGTTGGGACGCCACTCGGATTGTTACTGCTTTATGGATTAATCATATTGAGAGGGTTCATCCCTACTTGTGGTTGGTTCAAAAGTCGAATCCTTGTCCTGTGGACAGGGACAATCTGGGGACCATGGTCATTAGAAGTCTAGACCCACCATGAATGTATGCACGCATAGTTGAACATAGTAACTTACCAAAATAGGGTTTTTGGCCTTAGAACTTCCTACCCATTAAGCTTTACCCTGTTAAGACAAAGGGAGCATGCTTCTTTCATCTTTTTACAATACACTCTTTTTTTTTTCTTTACTTTTAGTTGTGTTTATGTTATCATATTGTATTTAGGTTAACTAACTCATCATCTTATGCTATGCATTCTCAACATTCATGACGTAGACAAGTATTGTGTTCATTACCACATGCATTACATCTTATAATCTTTTCTTAACACAACCTTTTTACATCAAAAATGGTTTTTTTTTTAGTTTATTCATGTTGGTTTGTGCATTTGATAAAAGAATATTCTCAATAGGAGCATACATTTTTTTTCTTTTTTCTTTCTTTTCATTTAATTCAATTATTTCATTTTTGTCCACATTGGTTTTTAATTATTAATAAAACAAAGTCATCATTAGTTCAGATCAAATGGAAACAACACAGATGAACTCTAGCAATGCACATGATTGGAAAAGAAACATCAAGGTTACAGTGACAAGCAACGAGTTAGAGGAAGTGAAAGAACTAATTCAGTTGATACCTTGTGAAGTCTTATCTTCTTTCAAGGATACGTATGGGCGCATATTGGATTTGTTACTCATCCCTGTGGAAGCTCCAGCATTGAGCGCTCTCTCACAATTTTGGAATTTGTCTCTTTGTTGTTTCGAATTGCCTGATCTTGATGCAACACCAACTATAGAAGAGTATATAGTCATGTTGAGGCTATCGATTAAAGAAGAATCTGGTGTATACCACTACCAAGGGCATTATGTTAGCAAAGAAAAGATCACCAGAATGATTAGAGTTGATCCAAACCAGATGAGAATGGAAGTGAGGGGATCCACCCAAGGAATCCAAAAGAATTTTTTGGAAACCCATATGCAGACGTTGGCTCAACAAAGAAATTGGAATTTATTTAATCGTACATTGGCATTGATTATTTATGGATTGATCTTATTCCCATTCACACCAAACGTTGTTGACCAAGCTGCCATGGATGTATTTTTCAAATTCGAAACTTGTGGCATGAATCCTATCGCAGCCATCCTGGCAGATACATTTCTTTCCTTGGGAGTTTGCATTCAGAAAAATGGAGGGAGATTGCGCTGTTGTTTGCCTATGTTGTATGTCTGGTTCATGACTCATGCATATGCTGATAACCGCATGGGCCTCTTTCCTAATCCATTAGGAGACTTCCATCGCATACAAATAAATCATCAAGAGGTACAGACATGGAAAAAAGAGTTCTCACAGATCCAATCTAGTGCTTTTAAATGGGTTTGTCCTTGGTATCATGGAGAAAGTGTTATCCACAGTTGTGGTGATTTTCACAATGTTCCTTTGATGGGTTCGAGGGGATGCATGGCCTACACACCCGTATTGGTGCTCAGACAACTTCACTGGACCCAAACAAAGCCACAAGAGGAACAACTAAAAGGGTTCAGCTTCCTATATCAGAAAGACAAAAACACCATGGAGCAAGAAAAGAAGATCAAAATGGCATGGGATGACATTAAAATTCTAGGGAAAAAGGAACTTGGCCAACAACGTTTAACCTCTTCTCAAGAGTATAGAGATTGGAGGAAAACAAGACTTGGCAAAGATAACATCTCAGAGGATATTCTAAGCAACTCAATTCCTATGCAAACCCTAAAAGCACCTCAATGGACATCCCAAGTAGAAGCAATGAAAGCACAGATGCCATTCTTAGAAGAAGAAAATGAGGCAGCCGACCTAAAAGCTAACATTCTTCAACATCAATGTGAGAAAATGGCTAAGGAGATTGAGACACTGAAAGATGAGTGTGCTAAAGTTACAGAAATTGCAAAGTCTAGGAAAGGCAAGGAGAAGATCTCAACCATCCATTTGGACAAAATCCAAGTACTCGAAGGAAAACTCCATAGGTCCATGAAAGAAAGGAACAAGTTAGAGAAAGAAATTAATAAGAAGAGTCGCATGGTGGAAAGAGTAGAACAGGAAGTCAACAGAAGGGATAAAAACATTTTTAGCTCAAAAATGGAGATCAACAAAGGGAAGGATGCACGAAAGAAGTTGGAAGGACAAGTGGAACATCCGTCAACAAGATAGCGCATCGAAAGGTAATGCCACTCGAGGATGGGTATCAGCAAATCAATATCATGATTTGCTTATTGATGCAGCAGAATTTGGAAAGTCATGGAGAAAAAAGGCTTTGGGGTGGGAAGAAAAGTATGGAAAACTCACTAGTGAATTGAGCCATTACGTCCCCAACTTTATATACCGATTTGAGCAAGCCAATGAACAAATTAGCAAGATGCCACCATTCAAATTAGCTCGAAAAGTGACAGAGTTTATGGACTCATGTGAAAGCATCACCAAAGACCTCAGAAGAAAAAAGATGAAAGTTTTGATGTAGTAATTTGTATTGAATAAAGGGCTGTTGATGTAGTTACTTTCTCTGTTGTCAATTTTGAAAAAGACTTGTACTCGAAACTTCACTTGGGAGTAATGAAATTCTCAACGTTCGTGCTTCTACTTTGAATTGTCCTTTCTCTAACTCATTCGATCCTTTCTATAGAGGAATAAATGTTCCCTTAGAAGGTGGTCAATCACATTTTTGCCTTGAGATGGTTCATCCTCGTGCAAAAACGTGAGAAACTTAGTCATAAGAAAAACAACTGCATTGCTAGTGTTTATTAGATAGCACCTATAGAGGAGTGGATTGTCCCTGTGGATTTGCTATCAACCGTACCTTGACTTATAGGGTGACTTACCCAAAAGAATAGGCGCGGGGTATCCTTATTCTTGAAGAGAACTTTTGATGACTATTGTTCGTCTGTTCTCTTACATATAATTATAATATATATATATACATACATACATATATATATATATATATATATATATATATTTATATAAATTCACCCTTTTGGTTATTGTTAACCTTCTTCAGTGTGTGTGTGTGAGTGTGCGTATGTAACTCGTAACCATTGGGCGCCCAAGGAAAGAAGATACCGATCTAACTCGTGTTCATAATACTAGAGCTCGAACCAAGATAGCTGGATGTAATGTTGAACCAGGAAAGACAGTCTCAGCCACTACTATTTCCGAATCGGGAAGAAATTTGGGCCTAGAGGTTGATGCAGTAAGAGAAAAGCTAAGTGAAATGTCAAATAACCAAACAAGATTGGAAGAGATGATAAGGGCCATGAAGGAATCACTTGACTTATTGGGAGCTAATCAAAACTGAGATGGACTAGGTATGTCAGTAAATGTACAGCCAAGTGTTGCAATGATAACCATACCTGTGGTATCAGATGCAACTCTAAACATTACACAATGGATGAATGACATGGGAGGGACACTGGGTAATCCCCATGAACAACCACCACCGACAATGCCAATTACCCTCCCCATTGGAGAAGGTTATCATGCTATAGAGAACACACATCTTGAAAAACACGGGCATGCTACCCATACTTGGGAGCAACCTCACGTTGTTGTCCAAAGACAATTTTCTTCTGCTGGGAATAATCTTGTAGATTCGGAGAAGGATAAGGTTAGAGAAGAATGGATGAAGAAAATTCAGGAGCAAATCAAGACTATCCAGAAACCTAGCACTTATGGCCATATGGAGATCGAGCATCTTTGCCCTCCTATCAATGCAGTGGTTCCAAAAGACTTCAAAATCCCTGACTTCTCAAAGTATGATGGAACTGGCAATCCACTCTTTCATTTAAAGAGTTACTGCACCAAGATGTCAATCTGGTCCAAAGATGAAAAGTTTCTCATTAGCTTTTCCATGAAAGTTTAACTGGACCTGCTTTAGAATGGTACATCCAATTAGATCATTCGAAGATTTCCAGTTAGAGGGAGTTAGTTGATCAATTTATGAATCAGTACAAGTTTAACATGGAAATAGCACCAACTAGAGAACATTTAAGCACTATGTAGAAGAAGAAGGATGAGTCATTCAAGCAATATGCTCAAAGGTGGAGAGCCTTGGCAGCTCAAGTTCAACCAGCACTCATCCTAACTGAAATATGTTCATACTTCTTAGGAACCTTGGGAGCTCCTTACATTGGGGCAATGGCAGGAGCGGCTTACAAAGATTTTTCTGATTTGATAACAGCTGGAGAAAGGATTGAAAATCTAGCTAAAGCTGGCAAGCTTCCAATGAGTAGTGAAGACACCAGAAAAGGATTTCCACCCAGGAAAAAGGAAATAGATGTAAACTATATGCAAAGTCAGCAACCTTTCACCCCAAGATATGTGTCTACTCGTCCAAGATCCCAAATGTTATCTTTTCCTCCTCACCCACATCACCAAGTCACAAACACCACCCTATACCCCCAGCCTCAAGTTAATAACATCCACATATGACCATATCAACCAATTCGTCCAAAATATCCAACCATGCAGAACTGCCCACCATCACGTCCAAATACTCAAAATCAAAATCGCACCTGATTCCCAAATCTACCACCTTTTCCAAAGTTAGCCATTTCAAATGCTGACCTTTATCAACGGTTGTTTGATGCTCATTTGATTTCACCATACCCTGTGCACCCATTACAACCACCATTTCCAACATGGTACAATCCAAATCTAACTTGCAAATACCATATGGATGTTGCGGGACATTCAATTGAGGATTGTGAAGGCTTCAAGACGGCAGTGAGAAGACTAATTGCTTGTGGGAGATTGGATCTCCAAGAAGATCCAAAGCCAGATATTATTAATAATCCGATCCCAAATCATGAAGGAGGAAGTCATGTGAATGCCTTGTAAATAGAGAAACCTTTGATCAAGAAAGTTTTGAGTCTAAGAACACCCATGGAGAAAGTGTTTAATGCTTTGAAGAAGGCTAATTATAACATCACAGCACCTGTTTCTATGATGAAAGAAAAGGAGAAATATGATATCAAATCAAGATGTGCATACCACTGTGGAAGTCTTGGACATGATATTGAGAATTGTTGGGATTTCAAAGTTCGTGTACAAGAACTACTCACTTTAGGTGTGATACAAGCAAAAAAGATACAGAATTCCACTGAAGAGGTGAATGTGATCGACCCCTTTGTGCTCCGAGTGCCTCCACTTAATCCAACCCATAAGCCAGAAAAAATGGTGATTACTGTGAAGAGGCCTATGCCTTTTGGTTACGAGAATCCTCACGCTGTGCCTTGGAATTATAAGACTAAAGTGGAGACAAATGGAGACATAGGGGAGACCTCAAAGGCCCGAGAAGATGAGGAAGTGAGTGGTGTCATGGAAGTGAAAGGAATAACAAGAAGTGGAAGAGTTTATGGGCCCAAAGAGCTGGAAAAAGGAAAGTTTGTTAACGAATGGGATGACTTTGGAGGGAACAAGAAAGAAGAAGATGAGGAAAAAGAGTTCCTAAAGATCATGAAGCAGAGCGAGTACGATATTCTGGAGCAATTAAAGAAGACTCCCGCCAGAATATCTCTTTTGTCATTAATCATGTCGTCCAAACCCCATCAAAAGGCAATATTAAAAGTTCTGAAAGAAGCTTATGTCAAGCATGACGTCTCATCAAAAAATGTGGTAAATATGGTGGATCCAGTGAAACGTGTTAGCATGATCACATTTTCAGATAAAGAAGTTGTGTCACAGGCTATCCTACGGGCACTATACATAACCCTCAAATGTAAAGGTTACATAGTGCCCAGAGTTCTCATTGATGGAGGGTCGGGATTGAATGTCATATCTGTGTCAACCTTAAGCTATTTGTCGATGAGTAAGGATGATATACTGCCACAAATGATGGTAGTGACAGCTTTTGATGGAGCTAAGAAGAGCATCCTTGGGGAGATGGTGTTGTTGCTAGAGATTGGCCCAAGTAAATTTGAGGTGTTATTACAGGTAATGGAGATTGAGTCCGACTACAATATGCTACTCGAAAGACCATGGATAAACAGCGTTGGTGCTGTCCCTTCAACCTTGCATCAACAGGTTAAGTACATTGAAAATGGTTCGGTCATTACAATCCATGGAGAGAAAGAAATCATAGTATCCAAACCAGTGACATTGCCATATGTTGAAAATGTAGAGCTAGTAGAGAGCAGTTTATGGCACAACCTAGAGGTGGTAGGGCTGAGACAGGAACAAGATAAGACCCCAATGCAAAATCAAGTAGTGGCTCATATCATGGCCAAGAGTGGATATCTGAAAGGTAGAGGACTGGGACCATGGTTGCAAGGCACCCGAACACCTATATTGGTCCCATAGAAGTTCAATCGATTTAGTCTAGGGTACGAGATCCCAGTGGATGACAAGATGAGTACCTTGACTCTGGAACACAAGAAACAAAAACGAAAAATGAAGCAGATTCCCCACCTGAATGAGACATTTCTTGGTTCAACTGAAGTGATCACAGCTGGAGAAGTTCGCTCCCCTTGCTACTGCCTCACTATCAATACCCTAGATGTAGAGACAGCTGAAGGAAATAACAAAGTTCATCCTGCCAGCAATGATGAAATGCTGATGAATTGGACTGCTGAACCAGTGGTTGATGTTATTACTACAAAGAATTTGAATGTCATAGAAATTTTGCCACATGAAAAGGAATTTGGAAGCTTATCAATTGACCCTCTTACTGCACTTGACTGCGATAACAATGAGTCTGAGGATGATGAAGAAACTATGAAGCAGTTTTCAAACTTACTGGATTATTCAGAAAAAGGATTTGGCCTAGACAATGAGGTGATCGAGGTGATGAACATGGGCACTGAAAAAGAGAAAAAAGAGCTAAAAATAGTGGAAAATCCTGAACATGCAGAAATGATTGCGTTGTTTGAGGAATTCCTTTATGTATTTGCATGGTCCTATCATGATATGCCAAGATTGGACCCAGACATTGCCGTACACAAGATTCCTTTGTATCCACAAGCTGAGCCGAAAAAGCAGAAGTTAAAAAGAATGCGACCTGATATGTCACTAAAAATAAAAGAAAAAGTGACTAAACAGTTGGAGGCTGGATTTTTGGAGGTATCAAGACATACTGATTGGGTGGCTAATATTGTACCTGTACCTAAAAAAGATGGAAAGGTCAGGATGTGTGTTGATTATCGGGATTTAAATAAGGCTAGCCCAAAAGATGATTTTCCTCTCCCACACATTGATGTCCTTGTTGATAATACCGCCGGAAATCACCGATTTTCCTTTATGGATGGATACTCCGGGTATAATCAAATTCCCATGGATATTCATGACAAAGGAAAAACTACTTTCATAACCCTGTAGGGAACATTTTGCTATATTGTCATTCCATTTGGATTGAAGAATGCCGGTGCCACCTACCAATGTGCTAAGGTCACATTATTCCATGACATGATGCATAAGGAGATTGAAGTGTATGTAGATGATATGGTCGCTAAGTCTAAGGAGGGAGAAAGTCATGTGGCAGTTCTGTGAAAGCTGTTTGAAAGGCTTAGAAAATATAAGTTGTGATTGAACCCCAATAAATGCATTTTTGGAGCTTCTGCAGGGAAGTTACTGGGATTCATTGTTAGCAGAGAAGGGATAAAGGTGGATCTTGACAAGGTGAAGGCGATACAAGAGATGCCTGCTCCTCGAATTAAAAGGGAAGTGAGAAGTTTTCTTGGAAAGCTCAATTATATTGCTAGATTTATTGCTAATTTGACTAGCACTTGTGAGCCTATATTCAAGCTGCTACGAAAATATCAACCTGGGGAGTGGAATAAAGAATGCCAAGAAGCCTTTGACAAAATAAAGGCTTATTTAATGACGCCTCCAATTCTAGCCACACCTGTACCAAGCTGTCATTTAATATTGTACCTCACAGTGTTGCCCACGTCTCTTGGGGAAATGTTAGGACAATATGATTGAGTCCGGAAAGAAAGAGCAGGCAATTTATTATCTGAGCAAGAAGTTTAATGATTGTGAATCTCCTTATCTGGCGATTGAAAAGACTTGTTGTGCGTTAGTGTGGGCATCTAAGAGGTTGAGGCAGTACATGTTATACTACACTACCTGGTTAATCTCTAGAATGGATCCATTGAAATACATATTTGATAGTCCTCATGTATCGTTGAGAATGTCAAAATGGCAAGTGATGCTGTCTGAATTTGATATCAAATATGTGACTCAGAAGTCCATCAAGGGAAGCGCAATTGCCGATCATCTAGCTGTATATCCTCTTGAAGATATACAGCCTATCATGCCTGAATTCCACGATGGTGAGGTGTTAACAGTGGAAAAAGATGAGATAGAAGAGGAGAGTGTATGGAAATTGTACTTTGATGGGGCTGTCAATATGAATGAATGTGGAATAGGAGCTGTAGTGGTATCACTAGCTGGGAAGCAGTACCCAGTCTCCATCAAACTAGACTTTGAATGCACCAACAACATTGCAGAGTATGAAGCATGTGCAAATGGTTTGTAAGTTGCAATTGACTTGGGAATCAAGGAACTAAAAGTCTTTGGGGACTCTCCACTCATAATCTACCAAGTTAATGGGGATTGGCGTACAAAGGATCCGAAATTGATACCGTATCAGAAGTACTTGTCTCGATTAATTGAGCACTTTGACGATATATCGTTCTCCCACGTAACTCGAGATAAGAATCAATTTGCAGATGCTTTAGCAACCTTGACTGTGATGACTAAATTGGAGATCTACACTAATGTCCAACCTATTCATGTAGAGGTGCAAGATGAGCCGGTATATTGTAACAATGTGGAGATTGAGCCAAATGGCTGGCCATGGTATCATGACATCAAACAGTACATTCAAAAAGGAGAATATCTGACTGGAGCAAATGAAGTGCAAAGAAAAATAATTCGACGATTGGCCATGGCCTTTTTTCTAAATGGTGAAGTCCTTTACAAGCGGAATTATGACACCACTCTCCTCAGATGTGTAGATGCTCATGAAGCTCGAATGATTATGACTGAGATCCACAAAGGAATCTGTGGAACCCACGCTAATGGGCATATGATGGCATGCAAGATCCTAAGGAGTGGATATTATTGGTCTACCATGGAGAATGACTGCATCAGTTATGTTCGAAAGTGTCACAAATGTCAAACATATGCAGATCGAGTCAATGCTCCTCCAGTTCCATTGCACAACATGGTATCTCCTTGGCCTTTCTCAATGTGGGGCATGGATGTTATTGGCCCAATTAATCCCAAAGCATCCAATGGTCATCGTTTCATTTTGGTGGCAATAGACTATTTCACAAAGTGGGTGGAGGCTGTTTCATATACCAACATCACACAGAAGGTGTTTCTTAAATTCATCAAAAGGGATATTATCTGCAGATATGGGGTTCCAGAAAGAATCATCACAGATAATGCTCCTAACCTTAATGGTGCCGAGGTTCAAAAGCTCTTTAAGATCTTCAAAATCAAGCATCACAATTCAGCTGCTTATAGTCCTCAAATGAATTGTGCGGTTGAAGTTGCAAATAAGAATATCAAGAAAATCATTGCCAATATGGTGGTGAATTACAAAGACTGGCATGAAATGCTGCCATATGCTTTACACGCATATCGTACCAACATACGGACAAGCACGGGGACAACTCCCTTCTTATTGGTATATGGAATGGAAGCTGTATCTCCCATAGAAGTGGAAATCCCATCATTAAGGGTTCTAATGGAGTCTGCATTAGAAGAAGCTGAATGGGTGAAGGTTCGATATGAACAGTTGAACATGATAGAAGAGAAAAGACTGGCAGCTATTTGTCATGGCCAATTGTACCAAAGCAGAATGGCTAAGGCTTTTAATAAGAAAGTTCACCCTAGAGATTTTTATCCAGGAGATTTGGTTCTGAAGAAGATTCTCCTAAATCAAGAGGACGTGCGGGGAAAATGGGCTCCAAGTTATGAAGGTCCTTACATTGTTAAGCAAGCGTTCTCGGGTGGAGCGTTGATTTTGCAAAACATGGATGGACAAGAATTGCCCAAACCAATTAACACTGATGCAGTCAAAAAGTTTTCTTCTTGGAAAGATATTAAAAAAAAAAAGCTCATTAGGTTGAAAACTCGAAAGAGCGACCTAAGCAAAAGTCAGGGCAAAACAAAAAAAAAAAGAAAAAAAAAAGAGAAAAAAGAGCTCGCTAGGTTGAAAACTCAAAAGAGAGGCCTAGGCAAAAGTTAGAGCAAAAAGATAAGCATCATCTCAAGCAACATACACTGGGGCAATTTTTTGTATTGAATTTGTCCAATGAATCAAGCAGGCCAAGACTGAAACTGGGGCAACTTTTTTTGAGAAAAAAGCATTTGAAGACATATCATCAGAGATCATGGCTATGGCGTTCAACTGGCTACAAGAAGTTGATTGATTGAGCCAAAAAAATACCTAAATTGGGGCAAAATTTCATGTCTTTCACAATCTTGTCTTTCGCTTTTGTGTTGTTACCTTCTTTCAAACATTTTGTCATTCAATATACCAAATAATAAAGATGCCTATTCTGTTAATCTTTTCAATTCCTCTTTGAATGCATGTTTATTTATGATGTCTCAAGTAGGATAAACTTAAGTTCAAAGCTATACAATCTAACAATATTTGCAGCAATACATCAATAACAAGTATCACACCAAGAAAATTTAGAAATTCCAAATAAGTGTGGCAGAAAAGCAATCATCATCCTTAAAAAAGAAAAGGGATAAAAAGGAAAAGGGGAAAAAAGTAAGCAAAGTTACAGAAGAAAAGAAAGTTTATGCCAGAAGGTTCAGTGCGTGAATTAGGAGTTTGATCGGTTAAAGTCTTCCTTGAGGCTTGCTTGATTTAGTTACGATTAGTTTTTCTGAAATAAACTGGAAATTGATGATAATTTCATGACTTTTGCATATAACATGAAAAAAAGGATAATGTGAAAATCGTTGTTTTCCATGATTGCCATTTACATTTTCATGTCGACCTCAGATTGCCAATTCATTTTCCAGTCAGCCTCAGATTGCCATTTACATTCTCATGTCGGCCTCAGGTTGCCAATTTACATTCCAGTCGGCCTCAGATTGCCAATTTACTTTCCAATCGGCCTCAGATTGCCATTTACATTTTCATGTCGGCCTCAGATTGCCATTTTCAATCGGCCTCAGATTGCCAATTTACTTTCCAGTCGGCCTCAGATTGCCAATTTACTTTCATGTCAGCCTCAGATTGCCAATTTACATTTCGTGTCGGCCTTAGAGTGCCAATTTTTATTTTCAGTCGGAATCAGATTGCCATTTTACATTTCTTGTCGGCCTCAGATTGCCAATTTACATTTCATGTCGGCCTCAGATTGCCATTTTACATTTCTTGTTGGCCTCAGATTGCCAATTTTTACTTTCATGTCGGCCTCAGATTGCTAATTTACATTTCATGTCGGCTTCAGATTGCCAATTTTTATTTTCAGTCGGCCTCATATTGCCATTTACATTTCTAGTCAGCCTCAGATTGCGAATTTACTCTTCCAGTCGGCCTCAGATTGCCATTGCTTTCAATTTTCTATTACTTATTGATCTGTATCCAGTTGGTCACAAGACTTTTCAGTTCCCTATCAATTCCCATCATGTTTTGTTTGAATTTCACATTTCTTGTCACTCATACATCTTGGTTTCTGAATTGCATCATTGCATTGCATGCAAGCATTTAGTTTCTTTTGCCATTTGACATCAATTTTTCTTGCATTTTTCAATTTCATGCATTGCCGAACAAAATCAATGTTCATGTCTTTATTCATCCCCCATGAAGATAATATACAAAACACATGTTTTTCATATTCTCTCATAGGAAATGAGTAAAGAGGGGCAACTGTGAACACCTGATTTTGTCCGATCCATAAACAGAAAACCCAAAAATTTGCACCTTTTATGATTTAGAACAAATGCACCAAAACTTCTTTTATGGTTTTTTTCACTCATTTCTTTGAATTGAAAAAATGAAAAATGAAAAAAATACTAGCTCATAGCTCTTTCCATTAATCTTTTAACATACTTTGTTTGATAGTGTTCAATTGTGAATTTTTGTCATGAGCCCTGACTATGGTGTTTTGGGTTTCAATCTAAATTTCTTCTAGACAGTGAATATTGGGTTCATGTTATTTTGCTTTACATTCTTTGTTCATGTACATAACAATAAAAAAAAATATAGTGAGTCCAACCCATTTAGTCTAGTCCATTTCCATTTGTTTGAGTAAATAAAAAAAAAAGTCCAAATTCCTTTCAAGCCTTTTTGTAGCACTTATGTTTTTGTCATAATAAAATGTGTCAACCCGTTTCTATTTTAAAAAAAATAAATAAAAATAAATAAAATAATAATAAAAGGAATAGCAGAGTGTGTCACGGGCTCCTTTCAATTTCTCTTTCGATTCCTTCAGTTATGCAGGTGAAGCTCAGGATGAGGAAAAGTAAGAAATAATAAAAAGGAAAGGAAGGACACAATGATGATGTCCTCTCCATCATTTGCAAAATGGTGAACTTCCCTTCGGTGATGAGCTGGGAATCAACCTGTAAAGGAAAAAGAACAATGATGTGGTCAATGGAAAAATCACCATCATCAGTGTTTACTTCAGTGATTTTCCAGGGACATCAATTACCATTATCAACTAGCACAGACTTGCTGTTACCATTTTTTATCTAAAGCAAAGAGTGATCTAATTTTTAGAGACTCTAAAAGAGTTGTTGAAGCAGAATCATAGAAACTGAGGGATCTAAAAAATCAAGAAAAAAGGAGAACACAACATTCAGTGGTATTTTTTTCTGGGCTCTTATTATTTTTTATTTTCATCTTCTTCATCCTTTATCAAATCACAGTTCATACACATGCACGCATAGGAAGTTATTTCAGCACCATATGTAACATCACTAGACAGTCATCATCCTCTATCTAATTCCACCATTATCCCTAATTAATACCATCATCATCATCTAAGTCAAGAATCATACAACAATAATAATGACAAATCCAAACCAAACCACATCTAAAATTATCAAAATAGAAAGGGGAAAGAAGAGTAGAGGTTTTGACTCCCCATCTGCTACGTCCCCCTCTGCTCCTCTCTCCACGGCATCTTTTATCCCATGCCCAGCCACACAGCAGCCCTCCTCCCTCCTGCAAGCCTGCACCGCCGTGCGCCAGCCATCACTGTTGTGAGCTAGCCGATGGCTTTCCCCTTCCCCTTTCCACTTGCTCACGCGGCTGTTCACTCTCTCATTCTCTGATTCTCATTTTCTCTCTCCGTGTGTGGAAGTGACTATGTGGGCATGAGTGTGTTAGTGTGTGTGAAAGAGAGGGTCCCCCTTTTTGTATGGGTGTGTGTTACGCGTGACATATGCTGTGTGTGTGTTTGAACTTTTGAACCAAAAAAAAATTGAAATGAATTCATCATCTCTAACGTTCTAGACTTTTCTTTACTTACTTTGTCCCCTTTATTCTATTATTTTATGTATCTGTTCTCATAAAATCCATGCTTTGTTCCCGTTTGTTCTATTATTTTATGTGATTGTTCTCATAAAGCCCATGCTTTACTCTTTTTATTCTATTATTTTCCTCATGAATTTTTATTAGTTTCGTTTGTGGGCTGTGTTAATTATTTGGTAATGGGTATAAGCCAAACTCTACAAATCCAAGTCCTCAAACCACGTTTATGCCATTCCAGATGTTTCTCATGAATGATGGCTTGTTAGTTTTATATTAGTTTTATTTGCATTGTGCTTGTGATATCCATATGGGTCAAGTTTTTTTTTTTTTTTGTGTGGGGTGAGACTAGTGTATGTGTTATTTTGTGGGGTGGCAATTCATTTTTTATGTGGGAGTAAGTCTTTGTTTTGTTTTATATTATTTTATATGAATTGTGTCGGATTCCATTTTATTGTTGTGGAGTAGGACCTTATGTGAACTGTTTATACCTTTTGAGAGTACATTTGAGTCAAATTAGTTGTTGAACTAATGTGTTCTTTGGCATGGTAGTTTTAGTGGCATTTTTGAACCAAAAGAAAAAAATGTTGTTGGATTGTTTACTCTAAGCCCAAAAAGAAGTATCTCCAAACGTTTTCATTTAGATTTCAAATTCAAACATTTTTGCTCAGTTTTCAAAACGTGTTATGTTCCTCTATTTTTCATGGTTTACTTAAACTATCAATTCATGTGGAAATATGTGTTTGTCAATAAAAAATAAAAATGATTTTCTTTCAAAACAAAGTAAAAGAATCTTTTTTGAAAACCCTTCAATCCGCAAAATGATCAATAAAAGTGATTGAGTAGCAAATGTTACCTTCATTATTGTTGAATCATGAGGGTTCATTGAGTAGCCAAGTGTTAACTTGAATCCTCTTCAAGAGCGGATTTTGTTTGTTTTTTTTTTAAGAAAAAGAAAATATGTTTTACCAAAAGAGGTTTTAATTAATTAAAATCAACCAACGCACACATATTTTTTATATAACTACGTGACTTTGAGTTTCTCATTGCACCAGAGAATACGTAGGAGCAGGCTATCCCTGTCAAGCCAAAATTAATTTTTCTTAATTTGTTTATTTAAATCGTAAATATGTTTGTCAAAATTAATTTTTTATATGTTTTAACTGTAAATATATTTGTCTAAATTAATTTTTTTAATTATGTGTTTAAATTGTAAATACATTTGTCTAAATTAAATTTTTCTTAAATTTATGTTGTAAATATATTTTTTTAGTTTGTTTGTTTAAATTGTAAATATATTTGTCTAGATTGATTTTTATTAATTAATTTGCTCATACTGTAAATATGTTGTATCATTTTATTATGTTTTTAGTGGTTATTAATTAATTTTCACAATTATCTAAGGTACTGTCTGTAACGCCCCGATTTTTCTGTTAGAGTGAAAATGACCAAAATGCCCCTGAGGTCATTTTCAGCCCGGAATTCGAGGAAAGCCAGTTCGGCAGTACTCGAAGGGTAAACTCAATGTTGGAAGGGGATTAGATAACTTGTGTACCTTCCCGGGATCGAAAATCTCGTTTTCGAGTTTTCTGGTCAAAATGACCAAAACGCCCCTATGGTGTTTTACCCATTTGCAAGTGCCGGATGAACCTGAAACTTCTCCAGATGATTTTAAAAGGCGTTTTTATGTAGACTGTGACTTTAGTTTTGGTCCCGGAGGTCCCGGGCAAAATTAGTGCAAAATTACGGTTTTGCCCCTAGTTTTGTGTTTTTACGCTTGATCGCATGATTAAGCAAACCTAAGCAATATTAGGCTCTAATCGAAGGATAATTAATTTCCTTAATTAATCTAGGGTCAAAATAATTTATTAAAGTTTATTAGAACCTAAAAGTGCTTAATTACAACTTAAAATCATATTTTAATTTCAAGATTCCTAGTCATGAAATCTTGAATAGTGTTTCCTCTCTCCAATTCCTTAAATCATGGAATTGTGTTACACATTGTTTATTCATAAATGAGTTTAAAATTCTTTAATGATATATGAGCACTCCTAACCTTGTCATAAAATCCTAATTACTCATTCTTAGTTACCTAAACTTAAGCTTAATTGTTCCTAACCTTGTATCTAAGCTAATACAGATTTAAACCTACCATTAACACCCAATTACATGATCAAATCATCCTCCCCACTCTGCTGCCAGGTCTGGCTGAAGCCTCACCCCCTCCATATGCATCACATGTTCAATTTTTCAACACTCCAAGGCCATACCTCAAGTCACATACACTAAACCTTGTCATAACTTTCAATCAAGCTTGATTTTCCAAGTAAATAACTAATTAAAATAGCTCATTTTCTCCATTTATTTGTGGCTGGAAAAGTTCCAGCCATGCATTGTTTCTAGAAGCCTAATTTCATAAAAATTGATAGGAAATTAACTCACATCAAGTCATACTTTGTAGCATAGCTTCCATACTTCAAACCATGCTTCTATGACACAATCAAGGAAATATTTTCCTCTCCCTTTTCCCTCCATTTGCTACGGCCACTCCCTCCCCTTGGTGGGCCCCATGGTTTTGTTTTTCTATAAATAGGATGCTTGTGATAGCCTTATTGCACCTTGAAGCATTTGCTAAGTTTAGAGTTTTAAAGTTGTCTTGCTAAGTTTTTCTTTTCTCTCAAAGTTTCAAAAGTTTTCTTCCTTTCTTTTCATCTTCATCTTCTTCATCTCTTCATCTCATCATCATCTCTTAACACCGCCCCAAAGCCTTGAACCATCATCAAACCTCTCAAACACCACACCTCAAACACAACTTCACCCAAAACACATTTCCTTTCTTTTCCTTCCTCTTTGGCCGAATCATCACCACCATCCTAGGAGGTGTTGCTCATCTCATTTCCATCTTCAAGTCCAAGCTTTTACCTTCATCACAAGATAGGAATTTGTTTTCAAACTTTGTTTTGCTCAAGAAAGTGTTTTTCTCTAGTTTTCTCTTGGATTCTTTTTGAACTTTCCTTTGTTTTTCCTTTTCTTTTCATTTCGGCCTCTAGGCCTTGTTATGAGCATGATAGCTTGATGATGAGAGTTTCTAGATGATGACATTGTGTTCATCTCAAAGAAACCTCTAAAGCTTGAGTTTTCCTTTCCTTATGACTTCATCTATATGATATCTAGCTCACATGGTTTTTCAACTTAAGAAAATTAATCTAAGGATTTCTAAAAGCCCAAGCCTACCCTTGTCAACCTTAAAGTTGGCCGGCACGTTCTAGAGATTTTTCTCTAGATAGGGGTTTTGGGTATTTAATAAAGAACTTGACTTAGTTTCACTTTCTTTTGTAAGACTTTCGGTTTTGGTGTTTTGAACGTTGAGATATTGTATTGGGTTGTTATCTTGTTAAAGTCTTGAATGAGCTCTAGTTAATCATAAAATAAACCTTGCATCATGTTTACTTTATGCTTTGCATATCATGTTTACTTCCTTGCTATCACTAAATACCAAGATAATGAATGAACTTGCATTATCATGTTTATATTTCAAGCTATGCATTATCATGTTTATATTTCAAGTTCTCACTTAATACCAAGATAATAATGAGTTGCATTCATATTTACTTTGTGCTATCACTTTACTTTCTAATGGAACCTAAAATAAGTGCATAAGCATGTTTATTTTTATGTCATCACCTAAATAAACCTAGAGCTTAAAGACTTGCCCATTGTTGTCTCAACAAAGGTCTAAAAATATGTATTTTCTTTGGTTCATATTTCGGCCCCAAGGGGTCTTGAAGTTTCTAAGTATTTGAGACTATATTTTATAATTTTTCCAAGCTTATATGAGTTTAAGGAATGCATAGAACTAAGTTTTATGAATTTAGGACCTCTTGAGATAAAGATAAATTGGTCACTGCCCTCTTAAATATTCTTATGATTTTAGATGTTAAAATTATTTATAAATGAGTTTTGAAAGTTTAAAAAGAGTTCCAAGAGAAACTAGTATTTTATGTGCTTTAGAAATTATGTTTTATGCCTTTTATGGAGAAGTATATTTTCGTTCTTCCTTGCTCTTTGCTGCCACTGTATGTGCTGTTTTGATGATGATAATGTGCCTATATTTGAGTAAAAATAATGTTAAGACTCATATGTGAAAGATAGGATAAGTTAGGAACTAGAAAAGAATTAATTTGAGAATTCTAGATCCTTTAATTATGAAATTTTCTGGATTCTGTCCAGCAAGGTTTAGATTTAATAATCATGGTTTTTAATTAGTTTGAATGTGTAGGAATGACTCATAATTGGTTTAGGACTTAATCTTGAAGCCTTAGGAGCAAACCGAACTTAGAAAGGGTCATTGTTGTGACTTCTAGGTATCCGTAAAGTTAGGATTTCAAATTCTGCACCCTTGAGGTTTAGAGATGTTCTCGACCATAGTGTGAGGTGAGAAATACTTATTTATAACCTCATAGGTTCCCAAGAGACTAGGTTTTGATGATCGATAACTTAGAATGCGAGTTAAGGACTTTAAGGGTCTAAACCGTAATTTCTAGAACCCCATAATCATCCAAATATAAAGCTGTCCAAATCTGCATTGGATAGGTCCTTGAGCATAAAAATTAGTAAAACTTATTAGTTGTGAACCTATAGGTGTGTAAGAGGTTAAGGATAATACTAGAACAATTAGTTTACAAGTTTAAGACTCAAAAGAACCAAAGCATAAAATACTATGGGTTTATAACATAATAAGCTTGTAAGTTTGTATGAATAAGATATGTTTATGTGATGATGCATATGCTATGAAAAAGTTTTATGTGAAAATAGGTCATAGTTTTATATATGATTATATGATGAGATGCAGACTATGAGAAAGATTTATATGATGAATAATGATTTACCTGTGAATTAACACTTTATGAGAACTTAAATGTGACACAACACTGAGACGCTTTCTTGGGTGACACCGGTTTAGCCGAGCACCCCTAAGAAAACAAATCCGTGAGGGTATTGACATAGACCTTGCCAAAGCGGACAACACTACGATGCACTAGTTGCTAGTAGAGCGTTTCAAAGAGGAAATGACCCTAAGAGAGGTGATCCTTAATTGCCCCCTAGCCCGTACTTTAAGTCGGGATTATGTTACGCTTATCATAGGATAAGTAAGAACTAGTGACGACTAGTTAAGGTATGAGCTCATAACCTAGAGATGTTTTAGGGTGGCCCCATGAGAGGAAAGTTAAAGTTTAAAATGTCACATATGCTATGCCTATCACCTTATGCCAATGTTATAATGTCTCTTAAGTTATTCTACTGATTGGTTTACCTTTATGATGCATTCATATCATTAGTATACTCTATGCTTAGTTATAAGACGCATTATAAAATATGACGGACCTTGGATAAATAACACTTTAGAAAACTAACTTAAAAGGAGTTTATATGCATGCACACCTTTTTAGAAATAAAACCCAAGGTTCTGAGGATGTGATGATGTCACCTAGGTAGGGATTACCCTACTGAGAATTCTTTAGAAGATTCTCATTCCCTCTCTCTTTTCCTCCATCACATCTTCAGATGGCGACCTTCATACTCTTCATCAACACCCCGACATAGGAGTTGCACCATGACCCGGCACTCGGGTCATACCATTTTGAGGGTCACTGCACTGTTAGAGTCTTCATGTTTATGGGACGACCCTTCACGCACCCCGTCCCGAGCTACCGCTTCACCCCGACTGCTCCTTACCGCCATAACGGGATTTTTGAGCGAGCTAGATCACGTGATGAGCAGATTCTTCGCATGCAGCCCGAGACGTCAGCCGTACGCGACTACCCGGAGTACGTGCCTCGGACTCAGTATTCGAAGACGGATCCATCCGAGGACCCGCCCTCGCACATGTACAGTTGGAGTTCCAGTCCCGCTCCCCCACCGATGAGAGCCGGGAGTGAGGAGACAGTAGTTCAGCCGAGGTTGGCTCATCGGCCATCTATGTGCCCTCGTCGTGGTGGACACGCTCCAATGATCCGCATGACCACTCCCGCTGAGATCCGCCAGTGGATCGATTCCACCCCTCAGTACTCGGACCAGCAGGAGTAGGAGCATTGGATGGGTAGCAGTTAGTGCACACACGCCACATAGTTGAGGACAAACCTTCTTTTGTATATGAGGTTGTCTACTCTAGGTGCACATGGGTATGGGTGTTGTTTTTCTTGTATTACCTTTTATGATTTCCTTGTATTTGCATTTCAGTTGTATTCCGTTTCCCGATATATCGAATAGTCCTGCCCTTTGGGTAGGCACATTATATATATATCTATGTTTCAGTTGATGTTTCCGTGATATGATGTGTTTCTTTATGCTTTGCCTATATGTTTCGTTGTGCTTCCTTTTAAAGATCCGTGCGTGGCTCTCACTTTAAGTGATTATATGACATTTTAATAAATTTTAATCCTAACCTTTCATATATGATTATACGGCCCAAATTTAATCATCTCACTCTCATATAAAATCACTCCTCTCATTAAATACATCTCTATTCCTTTTGTTTTCTTGGCACAGTCGTACAAACATCTATCTTTGTTTACAAGAATTGTCATGGTTAAAAAAGTAATTATATATCATATATCATAGATCGTATATATTCAAATTCATATATATAATTCTAAAATTGGATTTTGTAAGAATGAAATGATTGATGTGTCATTCAACTGTGCAACTGATTTCCCGCCCATGAAAAACTAATGAATGCATAAAAAAAATCATAATCTCGCTCATTAAATGTAAAATGTCAATCAAATAATTGAAAAGACAATGAATACACCAATTATTATATATGTTGGTGAATTGAAGAATATAAATTAGGCTGCATTTTATATTGATCATCTCCTTCTATCAATCTTAATGACATTGTTATTTTATGATTATTTTTTAATTCTATCTTATTTTTGTTTATCCTATCTCTTTCGATACAATTCATGTCTCACCTTTCATCTTCTTCTTTTTGATTTCAGGTAATCATGACTTATGATGGATAAAATTCTATAAACCAAATTCAATGAAGAAAGGGGAAATAATATTTTGATTGACAAGCTTTTTTTTTCTACCATTGTCATTGATTGTTGAGTTTCTATTCCATGGGATTGATTATAATCTATATTCAATGGTCCTATTGATTTTGAAGCTCTTTGTTATTTTTCATTGTATCTTACCTTTCATCTTCTTCTTTTCCATTTTAAGCTATTATGACTTAGGATCCATAGAATTCTACAAACTTAACACATTGAAGTAAGTGGATACTTACACTTTTATTGTGGTCACTAACAATATGAGAACTTTTTCAATTTGTCATGGATAAGATTTGATTTATTGTTTTGCTGCTTTGATTTCCAAGCTCTTTGTTATTCTTTTTTTGAATTTTTAGTTTATCTTTTTAGGTGCAGAAGAAAGGACTTTTTTTTTGTTTATTTCATTATTTAAGAAGTGATTTTTCCTTTTATCTTTTTAACTGATGAGTTTAGACTATTTGTTGATTGTTGTTGGACAAGTTCTTATTTTGATGCAATATTATTTTTTGGTGGACAATTTTTTTTTCCTATGGATGTTATAGATGGTTTAATTTCTATTTTGTATGATTGATTACACAAATCAAACACTAATTTTTTTTTACACAAATATTTTATATAGAATTGGAAAAAATCCAATAAGATTTTATTGTTCGAGTTATTTTATTTAGAGAATGTAACAACTATAGTAATGGTAATAAGTATAGTTAATTATACTTTATTACCAATCCTATAGGATAATTTTGATTAAATCATTTTTCTAGAGAATATAATATGCAATTTTTTTTAAGATTTGAACATTTCAAAATTTTGAATTTTCAGTTTATATTAAATTATTACTAATCATATACATAATTTGTTGATTAGACATGACTCCAAATTTATTATCAATCATGAGTCCTAAATTTTTGTTAATCAAATACAATCATTTGCTTCTAAATTAGATGTTTTGTTTTAAAAAATAATACTTGATACGAGACTTGAAAAAATTAAACGAGAACATTTCTTTTTTGGGTTATTAATGTATCAATTACAATAATTATAATAAATATAATTTATATTCATGAATTTGTATAAATAATATTTTCATATGATATGATACTTTTTAGATTTGATCCTTTTGAAAATGAGATTAAATTATTCGTAGTAATAAATATAGTTAATTGATTACACTTGATTCCAATTTTATTGTCAATCATGATTCATATTATTTGGTTAAATAAGATATAATAATTTTTTAGACATTTGTTTTAAAGGAAATATTTGATATAGCACTAGGAAATGGGAAACCACATTTTTTCGAGTTATTGTTTAGAGAGTTTATCATTTATAATAATTGTAATCAATATAATGAATTATATTTTATTACCAATAATTATTCATAATTTTTTTACTAAATCATTTTTTTATAGGATATAATATGTTGTTTCTTTTAGATTTGATCATTATCAAAATTTTTGAATTTGAAAATGTGATTAAATTATTAACATTAAAAAAATATAGTTGATTGATTAATAATTGATTCCAATTTTATTATCAATTATGATTCCCAATTTTTGGTTAAATCACATATACTAACTTCCTTTTAAAGACATTTGTTTTAAAGAAAAATATTTGATATTGAGCTGGGAAATGAGAAATCATATTGTTTTTCTGGTTATTTGTTAAAAGAATGTACTATTTATAATAATTGTAATTAATACAATTAATTATATTTTATTTCCACTCATTATTCATAAATTTTTTACTAAATATTTTTTCTAGGGAATATAATATGTTATTTCCTTTACTAGGCGTTTATTTTTAAGTATATTTAATTATTCCCGAAAATAGGTAGTAGGGAATGATGTGTTCCTACGTTTGTTACAAATTTTATAAAATTTTTCCTGAGTATTAGTTATTCTATGGAAAACAATTTTCCTATGATTTAGTGAAATCTCATTCCCAAGTTGAAGGGTGGGTAAAAAAAATTTCCATAACTTGGGAATCACAATTATTAAACACAATTACTAAATAATCCCTCAATTATTTCAATTTTTCTCTCTTTATGATTGTGTTAAGGGTATTTTGAAATTTTGACATATATTCTTGGGAATATAAATTATAAAACAAACAAGTTTTAAATTTATTCCTGATAATTTTAATAAATAATTTCAGGAATATTTAATACTAAACAAATAATTTTTTAAAGATACCCAAGAATAATATTATCAGGAATATCATTCCTAGGATTCTCATTCTTGGAGACCTAATTTCAAACTTTGAAACAAATACCCCCTTAGATTTGATCATTTTTATTTTTATTTTTTAAAATTGAAAACGTGATTACATGATAAGTATTCATAAATATAGTTGATTGATTATACTTGAAGCCAATTTTATTATCAATCACGACTCCTAATTTTCAATTAAATCAAATATACTAATTTTCTTTTCTATTACATATTTGTTTTAAACAAATTGGAACTTAGAAAATTAAACTATTTTTTTCGATTATGTATTTAGAAAATGTATCATTTATAGTAATTATAATAAATATAATTAATATTCATAAATTTTAATTAAATGATTTTTCATATGATATGATATGAAATTTTTTAGATTTAATTTTTTTATTTTTTAATTTAAATTGACATTAAATCATTAGTAATTAGTATTCATATATGTAATTGATTAATTATACTTGATTTGAATTTTATTATCAATCATGATTTCTAATTTACGGTTAAATATGATATACTAATTTTGTCGAACGTGGCTGAGGGATTGGATTCCTCTGAAAGTATCTGATAATGTGATATGCTAATATGCATAATAGAATATTATTTTATTCTAAAAACTTGATTCAATATCAGTTCTCAATACTAATAAATCAATTCAAAGATAATTTCATAAAATCTGAAATATTTCCCAAGCATAAAATCTTAATATCAAAATTGAGTATCCTAATCTGGGTCATAGTCATTTTTAAATCAATAAAACAACTTAAAACTGAAATAAAATAATCATAAATAATGCATGGTCCATAATCATGCCTGCACAACTATTGGAGCACTCTAAATCTAACATTCCTAGCCAAGGTTCACTTCAAAACAAAGTTCACCACAAGGACAACTACTGTATTGCTGAAGAAAAGGTAACTGGCAAGTTATCGAATCAATAACTATATATATAAGAAGGAATAAGGGAAAGGGATGAGTCATCAAATTTAGTGAGCGGATAACCACCCAAGCTCACATGGCACAACAAGGAACTATATAATAATACATACATACATACAACATGGACATGCAAGTAATTATATAATAATAATAATATTTACACACATGTAATTCTAATTCTTGTCTTAACTAAATAAAATCTAACTTAAGGAAATTAGCTTAAAATTGTATTCATATTTAATAAGTATTCACTTACATAATGAACATTTATTTATGGGATTGTCCCTGCAGGGACTATACTTTGGTATATTTCAATCATAGAAGTGTGCCTCTATGGCCGCTTGGCATACTATCTCCATGGCAGCTACGTATGTCAAAGTTAACGACTTATAAAAAAGTGTCACTGAAAATGTAGTGTTGTTAACACTCTCTAGTAACACTTTTTCAAGTGTAGCATATTATATGATTTAGTAACATTTTTATACGATTTGCTAAAGAGTTTTACTAATATTTTTATATAATTTAGTAACATTTTTCAAGTGTTACTAAAAACTCAATCATATTGCAATACAAACCTTGAAAAAAGGAATATTTATTACAAAATAAACTCCTTACTCTCTTTTAATGTCGCTTAGAAAAGTATATGAAATAGGAAAACAATATTTGAGATTTTGGAGAAGATATATGCTCAACATCACCATCCAACATAGAATAACTGGCGCATACATGTAACATCCTAATTTTTCCCCTCATGCTAAATACTCAATTAAAATGAGTGGTTAGAAGTATTCACACGAAACCACCTTTTTTATGAGAAAAATGGTAAAATGGTAATTTTACTGCTGAAGGGTAAAAAGGAAAAATGACAAAAATACTTTAAGAAAAAAATAAAATAATTCCTTAAGAAAATATTTAATAACACCAATTGTATAATTTTATAAAATTTATTTAGTCAATTTTTTGTCAGTCGGCCAATTTTCGCAAAAACGGGCTGAAGAAAGGTATTTTTATCTTTTCACACTGACAGACCAGGCCCATTCTATCTGATCCAAAATTAAAATATAGACCAAATGTGACTATGGCATGGCTAACCAAACTTGGAAAAATGGAGGGATGAATATTGCAATTTTCAAGTTTTGGAAAGTGAGATTGTGTATTTTCAAGATATGCACAAATATACCACCCTTTGTATGTTCTTTTTTTAAGAAAAATTTCCTCTGCCTTTCCCCTCACTCTACTGGCTACACCTACTCCCACTCCTTACACTCTCAATTGGTTTTCATTTCACTCAAAATACATTCTCAAGGAAAGCTCACAAGTGGTGGTCTAGGAGGATTCTAGAGGAGTTGCAAGAAGCTCCTCCTTTCAACCCAATATTCTTTACTCGTTCTTCCTTTTTAATCTTCACTTGAGATAGGGAATTTATCCTTGTTAATTCTGGTTGTTGTTGATTATAAATTTGGTCTATCCTTCCTTTGACTACGAACAGCTCATTGGTCCTGAAAACATATTAAGAATGCCCTAGCCCTGCCATGGCTATGGATGTCTTGCCTAGTGATTCCAATGAACAAATAAACCC
>JAVHNL010000173.1:0-95000 GCA_031216105.1 Dalbergia cultrata | reverse complement strand
GAGGTCTAATAGTTCTCATTGTGTTTATTAGTTTTTTCTTTATGTTGATTTAGTGTTTTGTTTTGTGTTTATTTTGTGAGTGTCTTCCTTCCTCTGCAGGTTATGAGAATTTTGAGAGGCTCTCTAATTAAAAAAAAAAATGTAGTAAGTATGTAGTTGAGTTATTTAGTTTTATTGTTATAATAATATATGATTAAACGTTTGTAGAGAATTTTTTTTCTATTGACAATGAATCGAAATTAAATACATATAATTTTAAATATTAATAAATATGATTAATTTTTACACAACTTCAAAAATCACAATGGAAGGATTTGATCAAAAATCACTTAAGAGTAGTTAGGAAAAAAAATTAAATAAAAGAAATTATGTGAAATAATGAAAAAAAAGGAGAGACAATAATCTCCGGCAGTGTTTTTTTTTTTTTTACAATTTTGCTTTTTCAAATTGTTGTTGCATTTTTTAATTAGATTTCAATGTAAAAGAAATACAAAAATTATAAATACATGGGATTTATATTTTAAAAGCAAATAGATTTTCTTCGTTCCTTAAATTTATTCGATTTAGATATACCGTATGAATATAAAATTTTCAATGCACCAGCGAGAGAATTTACCTGTGCGCAATGTTACATGCTTTCGGAGTTATAGACTTTTTACATTATAGACTTTTCACCTAAATAATCTCCTCATATTGAAACTAAAACGACATTTATTTATTTTTCGGTGGTAAACGGCATTTATTTACAAATATGGAACAATTTTCGCGGAAAACTTTGCTAACGACGTTCATGAAAACAAAGTTTTCACTTCAGTCCAATCTAAATTCATGTGCTAGGCTTATTTGAAATATGGGGTGCTTCTGTCAAAGTCTATGCGCTTAACAGTCTATCTTATTTCGAAGAGATTTCATTTTGGGTGTGGGGTTTGGGTCAGGCAATTCGCTTTTTTTTCTCCTCTTGTCTATTTAGATTTTCTCATGACTAGTTTTAATTTTTATTTTATCAGCTACCTCTATGTGATTTTAAAATAAGTTTAATTTTTATACTGAACTCGAATATAAATAGGGGTCCAAGACCTTAGCTCAGCTTTCGAGAACTTGGATAGAGGCTCCATAAATCGCCTACCTGACATAATGAGGACTGTGGGCTATACTTGAATGTGTAGTATTTTATCTTGAAGTTAGTCTCCTATGTGAATTTATGATATCTAATTTTTTTTTTTACTGAAAAAAAGCAAGCTTTTGCTATACGTTTGATGAAAAATTCAAGTAAAACAATTTAGATTTTTTTTTGAGCTTTCGATATAAATTAAAATAAAAAATAAAATAAAGGACGTTTACAAAATGTCTTTGAGGCTAATTTAACTTGTCTCATTGCCACTGTTTTCATTCATTTTTCTTTTCATCAAACTATTTTTTAATTTTATAATACTAAATAGCAAAATTTTTCTATTTTTTTAATTCACACAAGAACATGTGATATTGATGTATGGTTTAACCATCCTCAAGGGTTGCAAAAATTATAAGGGCTTATTGTATAATTCATATTGGCCCGAGTGCTCCACAAGAGTGAATTTGTTCTTTTTTTCTTAACAAACCTTTTCATAAATATTTAAAATCAACCCAACATAATCATTTTGTAAAGAAGAACAACATGGTTTTAAGTTCCTTATTACACCAAGGGATATGTCGGAGCTAGCAAACATTTGTCAAGTCAAAATTAATATTTTCTTAAATTTTGTTCTTTTATTTTCATGTATTTTTCTTTCCTTTTATTTTTGTAAATAATAATTGTGATTTTTAGGGGGAAAATAAATATTATTAATGTCATAAATAAACTTGTTTAATAAACTCTAGGATAACCATATTTATACATATATATTAGGGGTGCAGTGGAATTAAGTTTTCCACCATTCGCTAATCATAATTAGACTCACGAACCCAATTTCTTTTAAAAGACTAGTTTTACAAATCAAAAGGTTTTTCAATTTTTTTCCATAAATAAATTTGGTGGTTACTCCACTTTTAAATTTATTTTTCATTAAATAAATTTTCTGTTGTCATTTTTGTCGTGGCTATCATGACTTAACCCAGGTCATGACCGGTGCATAAGAAACTCATTCCCTGACAAGCCTTAGCACACAAAATTTCATTTCCAGAAAAACAGACAGAGTTTCCTTTATTTTGTGGACATATTCTAAAATACAAAACCTATAACGTTATATAATCATATTCCAACCTGTATAATAGATAAGTATTTATACATATATATGTCCACGGAAAAAAGTTCATATATCCTCAAATCCATATTGGAACTACACTTACATTGACAA
This sequence comes from Dalbergia cultrata, assembly GCA_031216105.1. Taxonomy (NCBI): domain Eukaryota; kingdom Viridiplantae; phylum Streptophyta; class Magnoliopsida; order Fabales; family Fabaceae; genus Dalbergia; species Dalbergia cultrata. The sequence continues at coordinate 92,667 of JAVHNL010000173.1, read as the reverse complement.
ACATAAACATATATGCAACTATCTAGTCCATGCTTGAGATTCAATGGAGCACCAAAACTTATAAGAGTCCACACAAATGCAATACATAGGGAGACCACAAAATAAAGGCCCACACATTAATGTTGGTCTCACTGAAAGGAATTGACGCAAGACTTATGGAGTATGAGGAGCTGAACTCATATCTACACCTGAATATGAAATAGTGAGAAACACCACGGAGTGAGTTATAAAACTTAGTGAGAAATAATATGTTTACAGTTCAATGGGACAAGTTCTAAAACAATAAGAAATTATAAAATAATATATCATTAATCATTAACCAAACTAAATGTGTATACAATCAATAAGCAAAAAATGTTTAAATGATTAAAATAGGAATTTGCAATTTATAAACCAAAAGTGGTTTAAGGAGATCTCTATGTTAGAACATTATCCAAAATCAACCCCACAACTGGGCAACTTTTACACTCGTCCCTACTTTGTCCACACCAATTCTAGGCAGCTCTCACACTTGTCCCTAGAGTGTTCATATCACGGCTAGGCAGCCATCACACCTGTCCTTAGAATGCTTACAAGCATTTGGGTAGCCCCTATACCTATCCTTAGTGCCTGCCAATTCTAGCATACTGGCCAAACATACCAGGCTAGCAACCCCTAGCTAGCTGAGGTTTCACTCAAAGTGCACTAAGGCTAATGCCACTATTGTTAGCCATGATTTCTGTCAATGATACCTCCTTTAAAAATCTAATTTTTATATCAAATAATTCAAGTTTCAATCACAAACTTTCTTTCAAAGAAAGCCAATCATACTAGTATACCATAAAGAATACAACTTTATTCCAATCCTTTTCAGGCATAAAAGAATAAACTAAAACCGTGCTTGTTCCACAATTAATATTAACTTAAGAAAGTCAAATCATGCAAACTTTTATCAAAACCCACAAGCAATCCATAACTTTTCTACAAGATGGAAACATAGCTACTCAACCTTGGCAGATACTCATAAACATATTAGTCATAAAGAGAACTTTAAATTTAATAAACTTGGGCTCTAAGAGCAAGAATGCTTTGAAATAAACTAGTTTACTCACTATACCAAGATAAATAACAAATAAGCAAAATAGATATTTAAATTCATGGAACTATATACCAAATAATGATAACCACATTATTCATTCATAACACAATTTCCAAAAGGTGATGTTCCAAGCCTATGTTGTATTAGAGTTGATAGGATGCCCGCTTCAGAGTATCTTTGATAGTTAATGGAAAGAGGAAGGAGAATTGTGTGTGGATGTCTCCTTGAAACTCAAGGTTTTAGCCCCTCAAACCACCAAGGAGAAAGAGAACCATGACTGTTGGAGTCTTAGGTGTGGCGGTGGTAGCCTTGGCTAGGTGGCTTATGGCGCAATGGTGGCTAGTTTGGGGGAGAGGTCAAGAGAGAGAAGGAACAGAGTGGATAGGAAGAGAAGGGTTACAATTCCATTTTTTAAAAAATGAGGAGGGAACAATGGGTTGCCTTGGTATGTACTGGGTTGAAGTTATCTCAATGCTCACTTATTTACATTTCAAGTTTATGTCATCGTTTATTTTTCATTGTCCTAATTTATTTTACTCTCTATTACATTTCAAGTTAACATCCTCATTTATTTTACTGTCCTCATTTATTTTACTCTTCATTAACTTTAAAACATAAGTACAAATTAGGAAATATCACCATTTGAATTCAAATAAAATGTCAGAAAAATTAAAATCCCAACAAGTAAAAATCTAAATTTTGGGTTATAGTTCAAATTTGGAATTTTTGAGATTTTATGAACTTCTGAACTAAAAACAAAATACTTAATGATTCCCTATAATTAGTTAAAAATTGTCCTTTAATTGATTTTCATGTAGAGAATAATTATTGGGACTTTTAACCTCAAGAAAATGGTTATATTATATAGCCTTCCAAGGATGCATAAGGTCTAGACTTAGCAAAAATCAAGAGCAGAAATGACAGATAAGAGTAATTAGTTCTATTCTATATTAGAGCAATTTTTGTCTAGCCATTTTATTTTAAACTAGGGTATGAAAGTCGTGCCCTTAGGGATGTTGTGACTTTCTATCATATAATTGGGGATGGAAATAGCCAGCTTCACTCCCCGACATGTGACTTATGATCGAAGGCTCATCAAATTTATTTTTTATTGCCACCAAAGTATTTAATTACATGCATAATAATCTATTTCATCAAAATCATCTATTTCATGTTCATAAAAACATTCTAAGTTTGTAATCTTGCAGCAACACAATGGTTGTAAACAGAACTCCCCAAAATTGTTTCCTACTCATATCAAAATAATATATATGCATTCAAGTAAAGACAAGTGATTTGCATATACTTTTTTTAGTAGAATTTCAATCACTTTTAAATTTAACAATTAGGATAAATTTATTAAGTCTTATCCTCAATCCTAATCAGTTAGCAAGTGACATAAGATATATTTATATCAAACATAATTCAAGCTCCAATGTAAAATATTTCATGGCATTTGCAAGCATATTCTCATAATGGAGATGAGTCCACAATTTCCAAAATGGTAGTATTAGGAAATGCAATTTTGACATAATTATGGAGGTTGTTCCCATCTTTAAACATTTCCTCTGTTGAACTTTTCCCCGTTAACATCTCCAAGAGAAGAATTCCATAGCTATACATGTCACCTTCTGTTGACACTTGAAAACTCATTCCCTACTCTGAAATATGTTTGTAAAATTATCAATGCTTTGAAATCATCATTGGAAAAGTCCCAAACACACACACACACACACACACACACACACACATATACATATATATATATATATATATGAAAAAGTGAATGGAAAAAAATGATTTTGTAAGAATTCAAATAAAAAACAAGATCTAACTCTAACCATACCTATAGTCCCTTTAATTGCAGATGTTCTAGTTTCCTTACAAAAGTTTCCATCAATAGATGATATAATTGCTGCTAAGCCAAAATCACTCACATGAGCAACCATATCATCATCAAGAAGGATATTGCTTGGCTTTACATCACGATGAACAATAGATTGGTCACATTCGCAGTGAAGATAATTTAATACGAAAGAAACATCCATCACAATTTCTAATCTTTTCTCAAGGTTTAATGTTCTAATTAAAGTCACAAATTGAAGAACTATTAGGGATGCATTTCATTAGACCAAGTGCCTCTCCATGGGGAGCCCCTGTTCTTCTGGTAAAGAAAAATGATAGGGGTATGAGGCTTTATGTGGACTATAAGCAATTGAATAAGGTGACGATCAAGAATAAGTACCCTTTGCCAAGAATTGACGATCTCATGGATCAATAACGAAGGGCAACCATATTTTCAAAGATTGATCTTGGATCAGGTTATCATCATATTAGAGTTCGAAATGAGGATATTCTCTAGACTACCTTTAGAACTCGATATGGACATTATGGGTATAAGGTGATGTCTTTTGGACTCACCAATGCTCTGGTTGTATTCATGGATTATATGAACCGAATGTTCCGCCCTTACTTGGATAAATTTGTAGTTGTCTTTATAAATAATATACTTATATATTCAAGAGCCGAGGAAGAACATGTGAAGCATCTTAGGGTCATGTTACAAATCGTAAGGGAGCGGAAGTTGTATGCTAAGTTATCAAAATGTGAATTTTGGATAGAAGAGGTTAGATTTCTAGGTCATGTGGTAGCACGAGGGGAATCTCCATAGATCCCAATAAAGTGGAATCAATACTTCATTGGGAATGACCGACAATAGTGATAGAGATTCAGAGTTTCTTCGAGTTAGCTGGATACTATAGGCATTTTATCATGAGTTTTTCTCAAATAGCCTTACCTTTGACCAAGCTAACTCGAAAGAATGCTCCATTCAATTGGACACTGGAATATGAAAATAGTTTCCAGGAGTTGAAGCAAAAGTTAATCATGGCACTAGTATTAGTACAACCCGATCTTCATGAACCCTTTGAGGTTTACTATGATACTTCTAGTAAGGGTTTATACTGTGTTTTGATGCAGAACCGAAACGTGGATGCCTATACTTCTTGATAGTTGAAACCCCATGGAGTAAACTATCTAACTCATGACCTCGAACTCACAGCTATGGTTTTTGCTCTGAAAATCTAGCGGCACCATCTCTATGGTGTACAGTTCAATGTTTTCACTGATCATAAAAGTTTAAAATATCTTTTTGATCATAAGGAGTTGAATATGAGGCAAAGAAGGTGGATAGAGTTCCTCAAGGATTATGAGTTCAGTCTAAAAGTGAATGTTGTGGCTGATGCATTGAGCAGAAAATCCTTAGGTGTAGCATGTCTGATGATCAAAGAGACGAAGCTAGTAGAGAGCTTTAAGAAGCTTAGTTTAGATATGTCTGTGACCCCTCAAGGTATTGTGTTAGGTCAAATAAAAGTAACAAGTGAGTTCAAAGAACAAATTTTGGCTGCACAACACAAAAATCTAGAGTTTCAAGAGATTTTAAGATCAATTCATGCAAAGAAGTTGCCAGGATTCACTTAAGACTAGCGAGGTATATAGAGGTACAAGGACATGATATGTGTACCTGCGAGTGGCAATCTCAAGAATGAGATCTTAGAGGAAGCTCATAGGGGCAAATTCACCATACATCCTAGGACTAGCAAAATATATGCAAATCTTAAGAAAATGTTTTGGTGGTTAGGGATGAAGAAAGACATAGTAGTGTTTGTCAGAAGGTGTCTCACCTGTCAAAAAGTTAAAATAGAGCTCCAAAAGCTGGCAGTGACCCTACAACCCTTAGAAATCCCGGAATAGAAGTAGGAAAATATCTCCATGGACTTCCTAATGGTTTGCTAAGGACTTCGTCAGGTCATGATGCTATACGAGTTATAGTGGATAGATTGACCAAGTCTGATCATTTCTTACCTATCAAAGCTAGTTATCCTTTGGATAAGTTAGCTTTTTTGTATATTTAAGAAATAGTGAGACTGCATGATATTCCTTCTTCGATACTTTTTGACAGAGACCCAAGATTTACTTCAAGATTTTAGGGAGCTTTCCAAAAGGCCTTTGGGACCAAACTTTGTTTAAGTACTGCCTATCACCCCCGGACTGATGGACAAATAGAATGCACCATACAAACCCTAGAAAATATGCTAAGGGCATATACGTGATCGAGCAAAAGGGAAATTGGGATAAGTTGCTTCCATTGGTTGAGTTTACTTATAATAATAGCTATTACGCTAGTATTGGCATGGCCCCGTATGAAGCTTTATATGGAAGAAAATGCTAATCTCCATTATGTTGGTGGGGGAAAGAGGATTGTTGGGACCCAACCTTGCTAATCAAACGATGGAGCAGATCTAGAAAATCAGGAGTAAAATCCTCACCGTACAAAGTTGTCCAAAAAGCTATGCTGACACTCGAAGGAAACCTTTAGAGTTTCAAGAGAGAGAATATGTATTCCTGAAGGTTACACCCACTGCTGGGGTAGGTAGAGCCCTTAGAGTTAAAAAGTTGTCACCCAGGTTTATAGGTCCTTTTCAGATTCCTTGACGAATTGGGTCCGCTGCCTACCAGATAGCCTTACCCCCGCATTTATCCAACCTTCATAATGTCTTCCATGTATCTTAGCTCAGAAGGTATTATCTGGATCACACCATCTTATTGAGCCCGAATCCATACAGTTAAGGGATGACTTGACATTTCAAGCTCCTCCCATTCAGATAGTTGATAGAGAAGTCAGGCAACTTAGAAATAAATCTGTGAAACTAGTAAAAGTGGCTTGGGGTGGACCGAGAAGTGAAGAATACACATGGGAATTAGAATCAAATTTGAGGAAAGATCATCCAAAGTTGTTTCCAGGTATGAAATTTTAACAACAAAATTTTTCTTAAGGTGATAATGTAACACCTTAAATTAATTGGGACTTTATTAGTAGGATTTCAACATTCTGGCAGACATAGTGATGATGAGGACAACTCAATAAACGAGTAAAAAAAAATATGAATAGTATTTTGTGGGCCCACAAGCCTATCGGGACAGTCAAAACCCCAGATTTAGGACCCTAGAGGTGCCTGAAATTGAGAAAAAATAGGGATAAGGTTATAAATAGTTAGAAATGAAAATTTTATATCTAGAATTAAATTTCGGCTAATATCTGATTACTCGGGTACGGTGCTTTACCTATTCGGTGAAATTTCAGTGTGCGATTTCTAACACCAAAAACTAATTTAATCTTTACAAAATGAAGGAGATTATCTACTTAAATCAAATGAATGGCTAAGATTCAATCTTGAATTATGAGATTTAATCCTAGCCATTCATTTTACTTTCTTGGATTAAAGATTACTTAAATATACAATATAATATTCATTCTTTTACGTATAAGATCAACACAAAGCCCAAGCTTCTCCAAAAAGCTAAAAATCTCGGCCATAAACCAGAGAAAACAACATCTCGATCTTCCATTTTCAAAGAGCTCAAGCTTTCATTCAAATGTCAAAAACACTAGCCTAGAGTTGTCAAAACTTCCAATTTCGTTCACTAAACTTAATCCACACCTCAATACCTATAATTCTAACCGATTAAAATCTCAATTCTCCATCAATCCTCACTTTGATATCTCACTTTCTCACTGCCTAGGGGAGGTTTGGTGTTTGATTGGGAGTCCTTGAAGTGAAGAGAAATCCTCTGAAACACCTTTGGAGTAAAAGCTCTAAAGCTTGCAAAGTAGGGTCTTGTTTTCTTGTTTAATGAAATTCTATTTTCTTGCTAATTGTGATGATTGGAAAATTGATATTCTTAGTTCTAATGTATGATTACACATAGGGGTAGAGGTATTTGTATTGGTGGAGTGTATTGGCGTTATGGAAAAATTTTTGCTAAAGAATTGTTAATCATGCTTGCTGGAAATTCGGTTCTTCTTCAGGCAGAGGAAAATCATGAATTCTCTGAATGTGTTTTTGGTATTTTTATGAACTATAAAAAATATATGTTGAATGATAACATTTTAGGCTAGTCCCACGAATTTTCTTGTGCTCTGATTTTGGTTTATACTGCTTTAAAAAAATCAAGAACCGAAAGTGTGTTTATGCTGCTTGAAGTTTTGGAAATGAAGCTTCGAATTTGTCTAACTTTGTTACCATAGTAAATGATTGATTTTTCCTTTGAAATTTTTACAAGGTGTTCTGAACATCTTGAAGTTCAACTAATTTTTATTTTGAATTGATTCTATGACTTGCTGGGGTTAAAAATTATGAGAATCCAGTTCTGAGCTGAGGTTAAGTGGTCTCTAACCACCAAACTTGTAGAATTGTGTTCACATAGGTAGAGAACTCTTTTTGCTCTTAAATTTTTATAGGACATTGGGGATACATTGAAGTGTTTTGGGGAATTTTTGTGGACTTGGAATTGGTTAGTTGATATGAAAAATAATTTTGCTAATTGAGTGAAAAATTTGTTAATGTGCTGGAAATGAACTAAATTTTTTATTTGGAAATAAAATGACTTTTGACACAAATATGATGGGTATCAATGCATTTTATATTATTTATAGATTCATTTATGAGGAGTGGATGAGAATTTCATTGTGAATAAACATTTATATGTGACTAGGGGATGCATTGGCAACAATGAAAGATGATGATAGACTATATGTGACAAAAGAACAAATAAGACATTCAATGGTGCATGTTCTAACATATGGGGAAAATGGAGACAAGACTTATGTTGGTTAAAAAGGAAGACAAAAATAAGGACTTAGCTAGAGATATTATGAGTCGGTAGACGTATTGGCTAGGAATAGAACTGTGTGAGATTCAGAAAAAGGATAAAATGAAGTCCGATGATTATGTATAGGAATGAGCTCATCTTGATAAGCAGTCTATCGCCCATGTTGGAGTTTTCCACTGTAAATACCACTTGGTATAGATTTAAGTCTTTCCTATGTTGATGAAAAGAGAAAAATGCACCAAATTGAATTTTATGGTTACAAAAGAACAATGCATGAATCATTACTATGTTTGCATTTGACTTTACATGATTTATATACATTGGCATTTATATATATAATTATGCATTAAGATTCCTACATGAATGAGCTTATTATTTATGTTCTTTATCACACCTGAGGGAGTACCCTACTGAGAATTTTATAATATTCTCATCCCAATAGTTGTATTTATTTTGTATTATTCAGATTCAGCTGATGTCATCCCCAGTGTTCTTCCTTGATTCGCCACAATGGGTGTGGCACTATGACTCTGTACTTGATTCTCTTTATGCAATAGCCTATTCTCAGGTTCATGCGTATGTGTTTTTCAGCCGTTCTTTCAATACGTCTATTTTTACAGCTAACTTCGACCTAACTTTTCCGTATGATGGTGAGCCTCTCCATATGGCACATCCAGTTATATTTGATATTCCGCTCGCACCACCTGTACCCCCTCCAGCAGATGTTCTTTCCTCATCCTCGTCCTAGGACTCAGACCCACCCAAGGGTCCTGACGCACCTAGTAGAGGTGAGGCCATCATACCGTTGGCCAATGGTTTCATTTAGGAAGGCACGAGATCTTCAGGGACTTTTGATCTGTATATAGTTGTAGCATAGTGCTAGGACTTTGCCAGCCTGTAGACTATTTTCTGTTAGATGTATTTAGGTCCATTTTTGTGTATATGCGATTTTGCTAGACATTGATTTTTGAGTAGGCTAGGTTTTAGGTACTGGATATGTCTTTTGATACTGGTCCTTGAGTTGTATTCGGAGTAAAATGACTTAACTTACAGTATGGTGTGTACAAAGATAAGTTGTTTATGAAATATATATATATATATATATATATATATATATATATATATATATATATATATATATATATATTAGTTCCTTCACAACCTATGAGTTTAATTGGCCATATTTTTGTCTTTTGACTAGTATATATTATATAAAGAAAGAAATACTTTTCTAATTACAATGTTAATACTCGACTAATACATGGTAGTTAGGAGGGTGTTACAATTTATGACATATCTATCAAAGAAGCATGTAAAAATGATCTGTCTTGGTTAATGAATGACTTTCAAAATTAAAAAGAATAATATATATATGTCCACAATTTTACTAAGTAAACTTGAGGTAGCTAAAGGTGAAAAGCGGTGACAGCCATGAATTTCCTTACTGAGGAATATGGATTTGGATCCTCTAAAGTAAGAATCTCACTTTAGAGGATAGAGTGAAGGGATTTTACTATCAGATCAATAAAGTAAAAAGGACCCTACTTCTAATTTTATTAATCCAAGGGCGAAATCCCTCACTTTACCTTCTAAAGTGAGGATCTCACTTTAGAGGATCCTTACTCGAGGAATATTATATTTCTCATTCCTTTTACTATTTCACATCGCGTTTAGATAGAGAATAGGACAACAGCACTGTAACGACTCTCCTATTGGTATCTTTCTGATAAAATAATTAATTGGGAGAAATCGGTAAGGATTTTAAAAATTCCGACAGACACGGTTAGGATCAAAACAATATGAGGATTCTATAAAAAAAATGAAAATTAATTAAATATTTATAAAAAATAGAATAATAATATTTTAATCAGTAATATAGGTTGAGATCTTATAAATGATATTAGGACATAGAAAAAATTAGAATAAGATTAAAAAGATAATTTTACCCGATAAAGTTTTTTTTATGTCAATCGAGTATTGAAATAATGAAAAACGGTGCACCGAAATGGTAATAACCGGTATACCGCAACATCGATATTAATCAAATTAATGGAGATTATCATATCTCAAATAAATTGTTAGTTAGAATAATCAAATAAATATAGATATTCTAATACTGATAGAAGGCAAATTGATCAGGAAATTTTAATTTCCTTACTTTCTCTCCAAGTTAAGGATTTTATAAAAAGGAAAAAAGGAAACCAAATTCCATTTCTTATCGGTTGTTCCCAGAATTCACGTTTTCTTTTCTTTCTTCTTTGTTACTTTCTTTTCTTCATTTTTCCATTCTCTAAACTTTCTCCTTTGTAGAAACTTCATCAAATCACCATAGTGGCAAAGAATACTCTTAGGTAAATATCTAAACTACTTCAAGAACATCTTCTCCACATCAAAATCAATTGAAAACCTTATTTTCTTTTCCTTGCACTTGGTTCTCATGGCAGCTTAATCTAGGGATGAAACAAAGGGGTTTGAGGTTTGTTTTGAAAGGAAAAACTAGAGAAAAGCTTGGAGGAAGGTAGGAAAGTTACCCTAGTCTTTTCTTAATGATGTTTTGCTTTTTTTTGCTAAGATAAATTCTTGAATTTGTTGAATTTATTGTTGCTGAAATCGGAATCAAATTTGAGGATTTAGGAGTGCTTGACTTGTGATGAATCATTCTTATAGAACCAGAATTTTATTTCTTCAAAAAAAAAAAACTATTCTTGAACCAGAATTCTATTTTTCAAAATCATTGTTAGAACCAGAATTTTATTTTTTAGAAACCATTCTTGGAACCGGAATTTTATTTCAGAATTTTATAATTTTTGAGTGCTTGGATTATTATGAAATCATGTGTATTGGAATATAGGTGCTTGAAATTTTTACAGCATCAATTCTTGGTTTGTATGATATAGTAGGTGCTTTAAATGTGTATGTGCTGAAATTATAGGTGCTGGAAATTTTACAGTATTAATTCTTATGTTGTATGATCTTGCTATAATTAATAATCAAAACTGGAAAAAGTGGTAGTAAGACTTGGCTTGTGTCTTCGAAAAATTTAAGAGCAATTAATGTCCAAGAAATGTTGATTCATTGTAGAAATAGTTTGAAATTCATCACAGGAAACTTGGTTCAATTGTTGAAAATTGATGAGAATTATTGCTAACCAAAAGATATAACAGAAATTCTGATGGTATAAAATCTATTAAAAGCCCGATAGGCTTTGTAGAAAAACATCACAACAGTATACCAAATGTTACGGGAAATATCTCCTAAAAGTTAAAGAGAGACATTGTATTTATTCAAGAGATTTTAATAGGATATTTCATAAGAGTTTAAGTAAGTTTCAAGGAAAAATCTCAAAGTAAAGCATGAAAAATAGAATTCTTGAAGAATAAATCTTACTCAACAACTATGAGAAATTTTATACAAATGATAAAAATGCAAAGAAAACTTAAGAAAATAAATCTTATGCAATATAAATTGCTTAGTGGTAAGCTCATGGATTCACAGGTAGTAGTAGACGTGCTACGCCTTTAGAACTATATCAGGTTGTAATCGCGACGTCGTTACATCATTATGAGGAAAGGGATATACTAAAAATAGCAAGGCTATTAAGATAAGATGGAGTAGACGTACTACATCTAGTGAATTATATCAGGTTGTAATGCGACAACGTTACATCGTTGATAGTACGATCCAAAGAAAAGTATATCAAAAGAATCCTATAAGTTCTACTATTAAGTTTTAAAATTATCTAATAAAATTAAGTCATAAGAGATAATGACACTAACTAACGATATCATTATTTAAATAATTGAGGTCACCTTGCTTATCTTGCATTAAGTTAAATATCATTGAGTATTAGACTGGTTCTTTTCCTATTGGGAATCGTTGATTCTCATTCCTGTTGTATGATGTATGTTATATAGATGGCCTCGATAGTGTTCTTTCTTGAGATGCCTGACTTGCAGTGGCATTATGACCCGGAGTTGGTGCCACTGTACCTGGTCGCTAAGTCTCGTATCCGTATTTACATATTGTTTTCTCGCTCGTTTACTACTACTGTTATGAGTCCTACTTTTGATCCAGAGTCCCCTTTTCCTGCTTTTTCGCTGTATATGACTCATCCACCACAGCCACCACAGCTTGCCATTGATACTGAGTCTGATCCTTCAAAGGAGACATCTTCTAGTTCCTCTACCCCTTCCAAAGGTAGTGGGGACTGGCAGGGTTACCTAGTTCATGTGCTTAATGGGCACTATTCTCCACTTGCTTGACTGACTACGGGTATTCAGCTTGTTGATAGATGTAGTATGACTTAGAATCCCTCATATTATTTGACTATCATAGGCTCTTATGTTTGACCTTTTGATGAGTCACTGACTGAGGGAATTAGGTTTATCTATCTGTAGTTAGTTGTATTTTGTTAGGCCCTAACCCGGATTAGGTGGTCACTGCGAGGACCAGGGTAGGGTTGTTTATGATACATGTGTAATTAGGTGTAAATGTATAAAGTATATCTGTATAACTTACAATGGATGTGATATAAAATGTAAATTATCGTGTGACCAACTTCTTAGGATGTGCATTATATTCCCGCTATTTCTATGCACTGATTTTTACGTTGAAAGGATTGCGAAAAGCGAAAAACTAGTAAAGCTTTTAGAACAGGGCTCGTATTTATTACAACACATACGTATATAATTCATATAGTTAATACAGACAAAATCAATAAGTTAAGTTATGAGTAACGACTACTTACTGTAATGTTATGACTTGAGCATAGCACTATAGTAGGAAAGGAGTTACAAGCACAGTCAGAGGCTTGAAGGCATAGATGCAACAACTTGTGGAAGCAATTATACTAGGATTTTGTGATGCTTTTTCGTTGAATAATTTGAATTCACTACAAAAAAAAGTGTGAATTATAGCAGAGAAATTACGACGGTTCTTCAAATCCCCTACAATATACAGTAAATTATGGCGATTTTTCTTATTGTCATAATTTTAGTGAAAGAAATGGCAGTTAAATCACGGTGGTTCTTCAAAACCGTCACAATGTGCAGTAAATTACGGTGGTTTAATTAACCGCCATAATTTTAATGAAAGAAATTGCCACTTTAGGTAAATTATGGTAGTTTATAACCGCCGTTATTTATCGTTCCTATTTTTTTCTCCTTTATTTAGTATATTTTAATAAAATAGGGGGAAAAATAGTATTCTCACTCTTTAAACTTTTAGCTAGTTACAAATAGGTATTTTAACTTCTAAATCTTCAAATTAGATGCCTAAACTACACTAATCCTCAAAATTAGTCATTTTATTCAATTTTGAATTTAGCTATTAGATAGGTGACGTGGTAAAATATCTATTGATATATGTCAAAATTTCTTTTATCTTTAAAATTTTTTATTTATATTATTTAATATTTGTGAAAATATATATTAATAAAAAATTAAAAATATTAACTAAAATTTTTCTATTCACTACTCATTAACTGAGGGTGGAATGCTCAAATTATTAAACGTCAACTCTTTTAAGAGGATGTGTTATCTCTTGATTTTTAAATATTATAATAAAAACGATGAGCTATGGTAAATAGAGCACACTTAAAATAAAATTTAAAGAAAAATTAATTTTCGCTTGATAGTTATTGGTATGCCAACGTATCCTCTAGTGCAATGAGAAACTTAAAATCTCGTCATTCTGTAAACAAATACTTGCGTGTTTGATCGATTCTTAATTAAAAGAAAAGAAAATAAAAAAAATATGTTGATTGATTTTAATTTTTTGCAAATGGAATTTTAAAATATCAAATTGTCATAACTAAATATAGCTAAATATACTAGAATACAAAATTAATAGGCCATCACAGCTAAGTTAATTCTATTCTCAAGAGGAGAACTATTGATCAATTACTAATAAAATTTTTTTATCAACAAGGCAAGAACATTTTTTCAAGGAAAGAAATATATATATATATTACTTGTTCAACAAGTTTATATATATATTTTTTTTACTTGGCACTATCAAACTTAGCAAATGATATCCTAATCCCATCCCAAATAGACATAACCCCAAAAAATGATAATAACCCAACTATTTTTAAAGTCCAATCCCCTTAGGCTACACTTTGTCAAGAACCAATTCTTCTCTCTCTTCCACGTGTAAACTTCTTCATGCTTTAAAAGAGTCATGCTGAATTAGTGGGTTTTTACATTTTTTATTTTTTCATTCAAATAGTGGGCCCATAGAAGGGGTCTACATTCATGCTAAATGAATCGTTTCTCATTTCAAGGTTCTTTGAATATAGAGTAAGCCACGTGTAACGTCAACACACCCACCACTTTCTTCAGCCTTGTCTTTTTTTTTTTTTTTTGTCATTTCCAAAATGTGTGCCTTAACCCATTTCTCTCGGACGCTCTCAGTACTCTCCATTCTCAACCTTTTCCTCCCTCCTCAATCACAACCACCCTCAATCACAAATACCCACATCTCCTCTCTACCGGTCATTCCTCACCGATGGTGACTCTTGCGCTGCACAGCCACTATAACCACCTCTACCATCACCGTCATCATCCACCACCACAAGGAAACAAGCTCCGCCACCAGATCTGCAGAAGCCGTTTCCACCATATGGCCACCGCAAACCACATACTCCTCATGCCCTTTCTCATTCCAATCGCGATCTCACTGTCGCTTCTGTCCTTGAGACACCGAGCAACATCACCTCTCCACCCGCTCGTGTCGTGCTGTCGCCGCACATAGGCCACCACGAAGCCACCGCCACACCCCATATCTCTTTCCCTGGGCACAGCTTCTCTTTCTTTCAAAATGCCCAAACGTTGTTGAGGTTTGTCCTAATCTGATAGCTTAGGGTTTGATTAAGTTTTGTTAGGATACTATTTTATTTTTCTTTTGTGAATGTTGATTGAATTTTCATCGGGAGTTGGATCCCTTCCTTCCCATTTTTCCTTTTGGTGTGTTTCAATCCTAAGGTTTTATTTGTTTAAGGATTTGATTTGGAGATGAGTTTTCAAACTGGGAAAATTTCTTTATTTGTGTTGTCAATGGATTCTTGATGGCCTTTGGTTTGTGTTTCTAAATGCTGATTGTTGGTTTGGTAACTGGCAAAGCGCGTCTATTATGGCATTGAAGGTTATTTTAAGGAACCAACTAAGAATTGCTTGAGAAAATCAAATTGTTCACTAACTGATTACTTTATGATCAATGGTGTTAAGTTTGATTTTTCTTATTTGATTTATATAGTTATGTTTGATGATTTTTTGGAGTAAATGTGTTAAGGCATTGAAGGTTATTATAAGGAACAATTTGAAAATATTTGAAAAGTCAAGTTGTTCACTCACGAATTGGTTTATGAACAATGATATAAAATTTGATTTTTTTATTTAATTATTTAATGGTGTATGATACTGGTGTTTTCAAAGGAATTGTTATTGCACTGAAGGTCATTTTAAATAAGCAAATTGAGGAGGGAGATAGGGATACAAACCGTCCTCAAGCACCCAAATATCCTTTTCCTCGATGCTTGGTTCCATCATGCCGAGCGTGTGTTCTTGATTCTGGAGTATGCTCATAATGGTGAGCTTCACAAAGTGCTAAGGAAAAGAGGTCATCTCAATGAGAAGCATGCTGCCATAGTAATCATTTCTATGTCTGAAGAATTGCTGTTTCGTGATGTAGGTTTTTGATCGAGGTCATCAGTCATTAATTATGCTATGAAGTTTTGAAGGTTAGGTTTCCTTTGTAACCTTTTCCTTTGATGTATTGTGCCATTCTTTCTTCTTCTACTATCATACTAGATGTATTACTCTTAATGTTTTATTACCTATATTACTAGCTGCATTGGTTGTTAGTTTTCCATTTTGGCAGAATCATCACCACACCGCTTGACTTTTTTTTATGTGTATTGCCTTTTTTTTTAAAAAAACTATAGTTTTCTATTATAGTGGTTTTTCACATCAAAACATGTAGGAATAATGAAGATACTTTATGTTGTTTTTGCTCTATATTTGAAGTCAAGCTTGGATGACTAGACAACAAAATAGGTACCATAGTTGGGGAAAATGAGCAAGGTTCAACTATGGTCATCAAATTGGGATTCCCTAATTAGATGCATGGACTAGACTGATTAGTCATTAAACTTATATCACTTCCTTACCATGGTTTTGCTTGGTGCAGCATGTGATGTTGTAGATCCGCCAGCATCAACTTTCTTTGACCCCCTGTAGTTCTGCTTCTTTTTTTCTTTTACTTTTTTAATGGGGGTGAATTGAGAACACATATTTCAAATTATAGATACCAAGCTATATTCAGTTTAAAAATTGATAATATTGTTGAAGCTACCTTTAATAAAAATTGAGAATATATGATTCTACAAATCTGATAGAGTAAATTGATAACACATATTTCAAATTATTTCTACCAAGCTATACGACGGTACTACCAATTTGGCAAAGATTTTTTCTAAAAAAAATTATTTTGTATTTAGAACGATTTATAATTTAAAGAGTAAAGGTTAATTTTGGATCTTGAAATTGTAGATGTGTTTGACTTTAGTGTTGGAATTAAGAAATTAAAAAGCACTATCATGCCCACAGGAAACGTTCTTTCTTTTATTGCAGGTATGTTCTTTATTTTATGGTCACTTTTTGTTTTAGCTATTATGATGCTGCCTTTGTTGTGCTCACAGGGACTCTGGCTAATTGAAGAGGACCAGTGAATGGAAAAGGTGACATGTTTCTAAGTTTCCTTGCAAATTTATTTTCTTAGAGACACTGCATTTTATGTTTGCAACTTCTCAGTTATGCCTTTTGAATGGGAGATAATGACCAGTAATTTGTGGTTGTATCATCTATAATATGTGGAAAACTCACATGTATGATTCACTATGTATGTATCCCTTCCTCCAAGCTACCAAAATTTAAGATAAATGTCAATGCCAAGAGACTTTTGATTTGATTGTCTCTATATCTTTTATTTTTCTGTTTTGTGGAGTAAATATTCACTTATTACGGTGACTTTAGATGGATTGATAATATTATTCAACGAATATTCTAATAACTTCTAACATTTTATTTTCATTTGATGTTTCAGTCCTATGTGAATATTGTATGTTTTGCTGATGAAACTGGCCATCTTATTTAGTCTTTGGAGTGATGATAGGTTTTACATAACATATATTTTGCACCTTTATGAAAGAAAAACAAAAGGAGACACACAGTGGATCTTGATTTTTCAGCTAAATTATCTAAAGTTAAATGAGAATTAGGCTGATTCCTTTATAAGTGTTAGTGTTGGTTAAGAATTTCTTGATCTTCAAATTATTAATTTTTGTTAAATATCATTTATGTATATATCTACTAAATTGATAGAGCTTCTTTATTTTTTTTTTGGTTACCAGGATATAGCCATGACATTCTAAACTCACTTTCTTATTTATGCTTCTTGCTTCTTATTAGTACTAAAAGAAAATGTTCACTCGAACATAACTAAATTCATAAGAATGAACTGTTATATTGTGTTTCTTTATTTTTTTTGAATTTTCCATTGACTTAATTTTCAATTCCATATGTGTATTATGTATATGAATTTGGCTTTTGATGTCTTTCTTATTTTCTTTGTTCCTTAGGAATCAAGGGACCGCTTTGGATTTTGGACAGCTAGAAGAGGCATTTATTTGTCCTGCCTAGGGGATCAATTTTGTTACTGGTGAGCTTTGATTTTAGTTATCTATTTTTTTCATGTGAAATTTTGTTTGATTGCTGAACAAGATGTGAATACATGTTTATGTAGGAGTGTAATAAGACATTGCAACGATTTACCCATTTAGATTAAATTTGGGTGTTCCTTACAAAATTTTGATTATTCACCAAGATCAGCCTTTGTGACTTTTAACCATTTGGTTGAGACAAGAAACTAAGAACATATATGATGCAAGAGGAAAATGGAATAGAAAATTTCTAGAGCAAGTTTGACTAAACTGCCTTTCTTATTTAATGTTTGTTTGCAATTAATGGTTTGTTTGAAAGCTTTGCCTCTTGGATGGTAGTTTAGTCATGATTCTTATTAATCAATCTATTTTTTCAATTACTATTTGTGATTTAATGTTCTGATGACTTCTTATAAGCTGTCTTATGTGTGTTTAGTCATTGTTACAGCAAACCATATTTTACATTTTCATGTATTTTACTGTGTTAAATTGATTTATTATTCTATTTGAGTGTTTTGTTTGATTTAACTGTATCTTTTGTTTTTTTATTACCTTTAATTAGCTTTTGTCAATTACATTTTGTTGGTTTTATTTTTATATCTTCCTTTTATAGAATTGGTTCATGATTTCTTATTATTGTTCTAACTATTTTTTATTTACATTTTTATATTGTTTTAGTACTGTATTCTGATTATTTTTTTATCAGAATCATTCATAAGTTGTGTTATGAAGGAATTGAATTATATTATGATGTAGAGTATTAGTTATGTTCCTATAATTAGATTTTCAAACTATATATCAAATAAGTAGTGTTTCAAGAAGTGCAATTGTGGTTAACTGGATTTATTTTTCTTACCTATTATTGCTATATTTATGCTCTAGAAAGTGCAAATTTTGAATTGATATATGCTTCTTATGTTTCTTATCCATCAATGTATACTTTAGATTTTCATATCATGAAGCTTCAACTGTCATTGTACTCATTAAGATTTTCAAAGGTTATACCGGGGCTGTATATATATATTTGTGGTTTTGATGTGTTGAAGCTAAAACATTGGTCTGATATAACAATAATATGCAAATCAAATTGCTTAAGAATTTTTTTTTTCACATTTTTGTAATTAAAAATTTAATCATTCGATCAAAATAATTATTCCATCAAATTAGTCATTTAAATCGTATCTGACAACCTTAGGTTCTTCCTAAGGAGGATCATAGAGGTTCAAATATTATTGATTTAATATATTTAAATGAATAAACCTTGTGCAAATGAAAAGAGGAAGGCAGAGGTAAGTAAAAGGGGTGGAAAGACATCTTTAAAGCATAATTGTTGGCCATGAAAATTTTAATTCACTTTGCTTTTATTTTCTAATTGAATGTTGTTCTTTTTTGCAGGAACATACTACGGGGGGTAGAAGCAAAATAGTTATGGTGTGAGAGTATGAGATGAAAAAAAATTGTTTAACCCTTTAATTATTTAAAGCTTTTCTTTTATATTTAACCTTCTTTTTATGTCCACTTTCAAATATCTACAATATATGATTACTTCCTCCCATTTGTCAAACAAATTTGGCATGAGAAAATTCAAGTGGAAGAGATCAAAGCTAAGATGTTAGGGATATTATCAAATCAGTAAAAAAAAAATGTTCAGCTAAATTCTTTTTTACAATGGAGCTTTAACCCCAAAACTTGTTAATATTTTTCTTATGACAAAAGAAATTACTTAGAAAATGATTTATTATTGATATTAATACCTCTGAAGTGATGTTAGACATATGTTACACAAATAATGATTTTTATATTATTTATTTTATTCAATAGGAATTTTCTAATGATGTTTTGCCTTGAAAACAAGGCAGAGCTGGAATGTTTTACAACAGAATTCTCCATCCAAAAATGGGGCTCTGTTTTTAATATGAATGTTTCAAACCTCTTCTTCATTGCATAAACATTTTTTTATATTGAGGCTCTACCTTCAAAACATATTAATATTTTATTATATGATAAATGAAATTAGTTATAAAATAATTTTTACTAATATTGATGTCTAACAAATGATATTAGACATATATATTGCAAATATATTTTTATATAATGGGGCTCTAGGTCTAGAATAGGTTAACATTTTTTATATGATAAATGAAAAATCACGGATGTTGATCTATTAACATTCATGATTCATGGAAGATATTTAATATTCTATGTAAATTGGAACATAATTTGATGAATTACATTGTCATGGTTTATGTATTTAACATATTATCATAATAATTGTCATCATATCATCTATTTTATATCTAATCTAATTAACATTTTGGTACATTGCAATAGTTAGTAATTTTTCTCACCGTTTTACAATAAATATTCTTAAAAGTATGATCACAAGTCATTAAAGTAATTTTATTTTGTAGATCTGTGCGTAGCACGGGTTTTGTACTAGTAAGAATACAAATTTATAAGCCTAAACTGATAAGTGATAGCACAAACGCACATGAAATAACAACCAAACAAACAAACATATAACCAATCTTTAAATAAAAATAAAAATAAAATCTACATCTAACACATTCTCACAGCCACACAATAAAAAACTGTGGCCTGCAAGCACACACACAACACACAGGCTCTGAGAGAGAGAGTAAGAGAGAGTTGAGGATTTTGTGGAAATAGAGAGGGAATGGGGTTCGATTAGCAGAGAGGGAAAAAAAAGGAGGGCTGCCACTGCGCCGCTGCGGGCTGATCCGCCGCGAAGGGTGGCGATGAGGGCCTCGTGGGTTCATCGATGGATGGGCAAGAAGGGGAAGGGTCGCGGCGGTCAACAGAGAAGGGGAGCCGATCCATCGCAGATAGTGGCAGTGTGAAAAGGGGTGACAACGGTGGTGAGTTTACAGGAGGGGGAGGCGGCCGGCGTGAGAAGTTAGATCGGCCAAGGTCTGCGCCTGCGCCGCGAGGAGGGGAAGAGGAGATCAGCCGGCAGAGGAGGAGGAGGAAAGGAAAGGATGCTTCACGGTGTGCATGCAGCAAGAGACCAGCACAGATGTACGGTGCCATGGAGGTGAGGGTGGAGCTGCGATGGTGGAGCTAACGGCGGCAGCAGCCACCGCGGCCTCCCTCCTTTTCTTTCATTTTATTTTCCAAGTTTGGTTATTTGATTTTGGCTTTGACCTGCTTTTTGATTTTGTTTTGTTATTGGTTTGATTGTGGCTTTGACAGCTTACGCCCTTCCCTCTCAGAGCCACACAACGCCAACAACTCCCTCTCACAGCTCACTCCCTTCCCTCTCCAACCTCCGAACCGCCTTTTTCCGCCGCATTCTCCAGCCTCACCACCCTCCAGTCCCTCTCACAGCTCGCAACCCTTCCCTCTCCCCCTGGACCTTCCCCTCTCCAACCATTTGCTTTTGAAATTGTTTGAAATTTATAGTACTTGCTTCTTATTTAATTTAATTTTACATTTCATAATGAGCCATTGGTCAATCAATCAATGTATGTTGTAAGATCCTGGTGTTGTCTTCCTTTAAAATGTTGGCAAACTGAATTCTCTTCATGCACGGTGTATGTGTGGAGTTGTGTGCATTCTGCTTGTTTCATGCAAGTTTTATTTGCTTGCTTCAACTCCATGAAATTCAGTTCACAATGAAAATCTTTTCCTTTGTTAGTGACTAACTATATACCTCTCTATGATGTGTATGCAGCATCACCGTCATTCAAGTGACTAACTATAACAGCTTTTTCCTAACAACAACAGATACAAAGAAGTCATTCAAGTTTTCAGCTCTGATATTGTTTATTTTGAGAAAACTTGAGTGTTTGATAGTTTGAGTGATCCAACCTAAACACAACCTTTGTAACCCAATCCGGTAGTGATTTTTGTGAGATAGATTAAAGAGGCTAGTCAAAGACTACTTGAAGGTGAAAGTAGAGTGAGCTACTAGTCACGCTAAGTTAGCTTGAAGAGATTAGTTAAAGACTACTTGTAAGTGAGCAGTAGCTCACACTACTGCTCACTTGAAGATAGCTTGAGAATGTTATAGAAAGACTATCTAACTTTCCCAGGGTTGAGAAAGGTTTGATTAGTGGAATTCAATAGTTGTTGAGAACTGGATGTAGGCAGATTGGCCGAACCAGGATAAAAACCTTGTATAATATCTTCTCTCTCCCTAAATCTCCTTTATACCTTGCTTTATGCTTATCTTATTTATTTCTCTAAAAAGCTTATTTGATCTTGTGTTTATTATTTTTATTTTAGTTCATTAAGTTACTTTCTAACACCTACTGACGTTATTTTCGTTGCACTTCAAGTTCATACTTGATAGCATCTGTTCAAGCTTTTCAAAATCAAAAAGGGAAAGAAAAGTTAATTAAAGCATGATTCAACCCTCCTTTCTCGTGCACTTTTCAACCTACAACAAGCTCTTTCCAATGTAATTTAAGTAACAAACATATATAAAAGCTTCTAACATAGCCATAACCACAAATTCAAGGACCTTGCCTGTGACAAATGGAGCGACTAGCATACTTTAAGACAATATTACAAAGATTTCAATACCGAAGAATGCCTTCTCAAGAAGGCTCTCCGACACAAGGATTAGTTACCATTGGGCTTGTGAAATATGACCAAAATTAGCACCTGTATATGAAAAGAGGAGAGACAACGAAGTGAGTTTTGCAATTTAGTAAAAGGCAAAGCATTTGTAGCCCATATAATAGATTAGAAGCTAATTTCATAGCACGCAAGTGGTAAAATAAATAAGCAATAGTTTAAAACATTTGCAAATTTGGGATAAATGTCAGGATCAAACTTGGGCAACCATTCCTTCATGTGACCCCGTAATACATCACACACCACTATGTTGTGGCCATGTAATCATCTAGTTAAGGTGCACCTAGGCTAACGCCTATTGTCATTAGCTACAGATCCTATCACAAACTTTTCCCAAAATCACCTTTATACATATACACATGTACATAATCATTTAAAAAATCCTTAAATACTTCCAATACCAATAGAAGAAAGTCTCAAAACAATTTAGGAGATATTCATTTGAAAATCTCTTTGCAATCGAAATATAACACTAGGAACAAGACAACAATGGTATTTAGAAGCTAACAATGTCACAAATTTAATATAATTTAGCCCAAAACACCAAACCCTCAATTTCTAAATCATAGCGTTCCAAAAGCCCCAAATCCACTCGGGAGCTCAATATGATCAATAGAGCTAGATTAAGACATACCCACTACTACAAGAAAGAGCAAAGATGGAAGGAATCTCTCAAAACTCATAGCCAACATTGGGTTCTTTCCTAGAGAGAGAAACCACAATTGCTACGGGGAGAAGAGAGAGAGAGAGGGGGGGTCATGTGAAGGAAGAGGCTAGCCAGTGGTGGTGGCAATAGTGACTGGCAGCGGCAAGGGTGGCTAGCAAATTGGGCAGAGAATTGTGAGAGGGAGAAAGAGAGATCATAACCAAAGAGGGATAGAGGATGAGGTTCTAACTGGCAAAAAAAAAAAAAAGAAGGAAGAAAGAAGAGGAGAGAAAAAGGGAAAAGATAAGGGCAAAAAGAGTGGGTTTTGCCCATTAACATTGTGCCATTAAATATTTATATGATTTAACCTATGCTAAACACAGATCTAATTTAATTTACATTATTTTCCATACTAATAATATTTTAAAAATAAATTATTGAGTTATCACAATAATGCTCATATATATATATATATATACACATATATTTATATACCATACTATATTTGATTATTTTCTTACATCAATTAATTTAAATTTCCCAGTCTTCAAACTCAAAAATTTCACTAAAGTTTTCCATACATAGAAAAATAAACATAAAAGGTTATGGGATGATTGCTTAAACTTAATGTTTTTTGAAAAAGTATGTTTTAATTAAATAAAATTTTCAAAATAAAAAATAAAATTGTAATAGAGTTATCTTTCATAAGATGCAACATGTAAATTCTTAAAAGCTATTGTAAAAGTTACTTATAACATTTTAGAGAGAAAAACAGGTTCGTTTTAGTATAAAAATAATCAACATTTTGCCCTTATATTTTATTCAAGAAAAATTTCTTTTGGAGAAATCATATTAATTGAAGAAAAAAACTACTTTTCAAAATACTTAAGTAGATCTAATCATGGAAGAAAAAGGTTTTTTTTCAGTGAGGTACATAGATGAGGCCGAAACCCAGTAAAAGTATTGTATTTGCTAAACCTGTATTTGGTGAAAGTGAAGACTATAAAAAATTTGGGATGCCTAGTAGAAATCTAAGAATTAATATGAATTTATTTCAAATAGTGGACAAGAAATTAAAATATCTAATTCAAAAAATATTCCTAAAAATTAAATGATTAAATAAAAGGAAGAAAAATGTTACAAAATATAAAACAAGGATTGTATAAATTGGTAATAGCTTGTAGCCCTATAAAAGAGGTACCTTCAAATTTTGTCGTCATATGAGTAGTTGATCAGTTTTGGCTTATTACGCAACAAAAGACATTCTAACTTTGTTAAGCTCCCTAATGACTTCCATCACATTCATTCTTTGCCTTGGTGACTCCACTGAACAAGCAAGTCCAATTTGAAGTAATGGAAATAAGCACCTATCAACATTTTGATGCAACTGAGATGTAACCTCAGAAATGTTGTTTTCTGCTTCTCTAGCCGCTTTAGGATATTCATTTCTCGCTAAGAAAAGAGACGCATCCACAATTTCCAAAATATTATCAAGAAGTGCAAATTTGACATAATTATGGAGGTTGTGCCCATCTTTAAACATTTCCTCTGTTGGATTTTTTCCTGTTAACATCTCCAAAAGAAGAATTCCATAGCTATACATGTCACCTTCTGTTGACACTTGAGAATTCATTCCATACTCTGAAATATGTTTAAAAAAAGAAGTCAGTGCTTTGTAATCATCATTGTAAAAGTCCCAGACATTTATGAAAAAGTTAGAAAAAAATGGTTTTGCAAGAATTCAAATGAAAAGCAAGATCTAAATCCAATCATACCTGGAGGAGCATAGCCTATAGTCCCTTTAACTGTAGATGTGCTACTTTCCCTATAGGAGTTGGCATCAATTGCTGATAGAATTGTTGCTAAACCAAAATCACTCACATGGGCAACCATATCATCATCGAGAAGGACATTGCTTGGTTTTAAATCACGATGAATAATAGGTTGCTCACATTCGCAATGAAGATAATTTAACGCCAAAGCAACATCCATCATAATTTCTAATCTTTTCTCAAGGTTTAATGCTCTAGGTTGCTCTGCAGTTTCTTTGTCAGGATGCAGCCATTCCTCTAAACTTCCATTTGACATGTACTCAAAAACTAGAGCTTTGAATTCGTTTCCATTGTAATCCACACTACAACAACTTGTGAAAATCTTTACTAGATTTCTATGTCGAATATTTCTAAGTGCATTACATTCAGCAATGAAACCTTTCTGAGCTCCTTTCTTTTGATTATTCAGAACCTTGATCGCAACAACCTTTCCTTCTGAATTGAGACTTCCTTTATACACAAAGCCTAAACTTCCAGTTCCTATCAAGTTTTGAGCTGAAAATCCATTAGTTGCATTGTGCAGGCTCTGGTATGATACCATTGGAAGTAGATCAATTTTTGACCCTGTAGATGCTTTTCTATGTCTTTTCCTTGTCTGATAAATGGTAAGGATACAAGATAATAGAAGAAGAAATACAAATGAACAAATAATCAACATTGTCAACTTGATCTGATGGTGTCTTCTCCTTCTCTTAGCTTTTGATGGACAAGGTGGAAGCTTTAGTTCTGGTACCCCTCCACAGAGCTTACTATTACCAATAAGTGAAACTGCATTTGTATTATGAAAGATACCAGTGATTGGTACCTCACCCTCCAACTTGTTAAAAGAAGCATTAAAGTACTCTAAAGTAATATTCTGTAATCCTTCAGGAATTAACCCAGACAAGTTGTTTTGTGACAAGTCTAGTTTTCGAAGACCTTTCAATGAAGCCAAAGATTGTGGTATGCTTCCCTCGAAAGAATTACCTTGTAAATAGAAGTACTCCAAGCTTTCACATTGTCCAATTGTTTCAGGAATGTTGCCTGAGAGATAATTGTGAGATAGATCCAGAGTATCAATATTTTTAAGCTTGCCCACCTCTTTTGGCAAACCACCAACAAAAGAGTTATGTGATAGGTTTAGCAAGATTGACAAGGAGGAAATTCCAATAACCTGTGTTGGTATAGCTCCACTAAGGTTGTTTCTTGAAAGGTCTAGCCACTGTAAATGTTTGCAATTTCCAATAGTAGAAGGAATATTTCCATTGAACATATTCTTTGATAGAGACAACTCAAACAACTTACTAAGATTGCCAATGGAAGCTGGTATTGCTCCTGACAATTTGTTTCTTTCCAAAATCAATATCTGCATCTTTCCAAATTTACCAAAAGTAGCTGGAATGATACCTGTTAGGTAGTTTGAGTAAATGCCCAATGTATTTAAGTTAATGAGATTTCCTAATACTTTAGGAATTGTCCCATATATATGGTTATCCTGGAGACATAAGCGATTGAGTTGGGTGGACAGGTTGCCTATAAAGTTAGGCAATTGACCACCAAAGTTATTTTCAGCTAGATTTAATACATTCAACTGGGTACAGTTTATCAAAGACTTTAGAAAGTCCAAATCATTTGATGAGTTACTACCAAGATTATTGCGAGCTAGATTCATCTTTGAAAAATCATGTAGCATCCCAAGATTAGGGACTTGTCCTACAAAATAGTTTGCAGCAATTTCGAAGCATTGAAGCCCAGATGCATTTGTGATGGAAACTGGGATTGAGCCTGAGAATTGATTCATTCCGAACTCAATGCTTTTGATATTTGGGAGGGTGATGAACATGTTAGATGGAAGATGTCCATGGATTTGATTGGCTGTAATTGAAAAACCAATGAGAGATGACAAGTTAAAAAGAGAAGGAATTGTACCAGACAGTTTATTGGCACCCACATAGAGAATTTCCAAGTTTTTTAAGTGGCCTATCTCTTTTGGTATGTTTCCCTCCAGGTTATTATAAGCCAACGAGAGACGAATGAGGGAAGAAATATTCCCTATGGAAGATGGTATTTGTCCAGTGAAATTGTTTTCACCCATAGCCAACCGTTCGAGCTTCCCAAACAAGCCAATCTCATTTGGTATTGGACCAATAAAATTATTGCCTTGTAAACCCATTCTCTTTAGTTGGGAGCAATTTGTCAAGGTGATGGGAAATTCTCCTTCCAAAGTGTTATTGATGAAATTTAGCAATTTCAATCGGAATAAACATCCCAAATCTTTTGGAACTTCACCGTAGAAGTTGTTGTCCTCGAGGTGAAGGTATCGAAGAAAAGAGAGGTTCCCAACATGGGGTGGTATGAAACCACGCAAGTGATATCCTGATAGGTTCAGTGCTATAACCCTTTGATGTCGGTTGCCACATGTGACTCCATGCCAGTTGCAAAAGTGGCTAGAGCTGTTCCAAGAGGTTAACACTCCGAAAGGGTCATTGGATATTGATTCTTTTAGTTTGAGCAATGATATTTGATCAGTCTCATTTCCTAAGGCAGATGAGGCAGTTGTGATTGAAATGAAGAGAAGAAAGAAGGTAAGGCTTGTGGACGAAAGTGCACCTAACATGGTTAAGGGAAAGAAAATAAGGTTGTTGAATTGTTGGATGTCAACCTTTTATCTCACATGGCTAGCTAATAGCTTGCATCTCTATTTATAAGGAAACTGATTTATTCATTGCTTCTTGTTGGTGTGAAGGGAATATCTTGTCTCAATGGGTATTGGGTAGTATGTAGTATGAATCTTCTCAGTTTTTTTTTCCTCTTTCATAACTGTTATTTTGTTTTTTAAAGAAAGTTTAAGCTAAAGAGAAAACTCACCTTAGTCTAAGATTCGAGCATATTCGTTGAATGCTTATAGAGGTAATAATAGATCATCTATTAACATAGAGATGAATTAATAAACTCAACTCATGACAATACATGAGGGGAAGACTAATTAAATGAATCAAATCTTTTTTCCACTTACTCATTCTCCTCTCTTATTTAACAACGGTATGATTGAAAAAAAAAATAACTAATATAAATGGATAATCATTTTTAGAAAAATAAAATTTAAAAAATAGATAGTACATTTAAGAATGAATATAGTAAGTTTTCAAAACTAGTACCTGAGAACATTGTTTAAGGTTTCAAAAAAGATAATTTTTTTATTGAAAAGTTCAATTATTAAGAGCGTGTTTGGTTGATGCATTTTCCGTTTTCATTTTCAATGAAAATAGAAAATAGACTCAGAGATATGTTTGGTTCAGCTTTATAGAAAATATTTCATGAAAATATTTCCTAAAATCTTTGAAAATTTGAAAACAACATTTCGTCGTTTCCAGCGTTTTCATTCAAAAATTTTTGGTACTCAATGAAAACGCGGTGGCAATTTAGTAATTATAGAGAACTTCTTTGGTTTGTCTTTCTTTGACATGAGACCGCCACCACCGCCTTCTCACTCCTACTTCTCCTTCACTAGTGACCTTGCCCTCTGTTGGTATTGCGACTCTTCTCTGCGTCATCCTTGCATTGCTGTCACCGCTACCAACCACGCAATCACTGTGAGCAAACCTTATGGTGGATGGCCTTCAGATTGTTTTCAAAGAAGGAATCTTCAAAGGCCTTATCAATGGAATTACTGATAGTGATGAGGATTTGATTTGGGGCAACAAGGTGACGGTGGTTGCCGCTGGTGGAGGTGACACAGGCATGGAGGTTTGGAACTTTGGATAAGGACGAATGGTGGTGCTCCTTATTCATTGTTTAATTATATTTTTTTTCATTTAAAAAAATTCTGAGTAAAGGTTGTGTTAGTGTGTATCCCCTCCTAGGCTACTATTATCTTCGTAGCCATATGGGAATTGATAATTATATGTATATAATTATCGAGATTATTAAAAAAAGAGGAACACAGATGAAGAAAAAAATAGTATATTAGAAATTATTTGTAAAATTATTAGTAGTACTTTATTTTATAAAAAATTATTTATTACTTAATTAAGTTTTTGTGGATAAATTAAATGTAAAAATAATATATTCATAATTATATTTGCTTAATAGCAAATATAGTTGCATTATTTTAAATTCAATTTTGAAAATTTCATTTTAAAAAACAAGCACACCAAACATATTTTCATTGTTTTCTAAATTTGAAAACGTGATTTACTTTTATAAATCAAACACATTTCCTGAAATTTGAAAATCTGAAAATGACAATTATTTCCAAAAAATGGAAACAGAAAATGACAATAGTAAATATTTTCACAAATCAAATGTTTTTCAAGACATGAGATTCATTACAAACTTTTAAGTTTGCTTATTATATGGAAAACTTAATGAGTGTCCTTAGGATACTATTTAGCAAAACTTAAATTTAAAAATAGAAATTATTTTCAGAAAATAAAAATAAAAAATATTTTCGTAAACCCAAACGCACCCTAAAACTGCCGTATGGACACTTCTTTTCTCCTTTTCAACTCTGGACTCTGGTGTCTTTCTCTTCATTCTCAAACTCATTACGACTGAAACGACATTTATGTATTTACCAATATTGAATCATTTTCATGGATCATGCATTATGCTAACCACACTCCAGAAACAGACAAAGTTCAGTCCAATTCAGATACATGTGCAAGACTTATCTGCAATATGGAGGGAATTCTATTAACCTTTTGAAAAAGGCTTTCGATAAGAACATATATATATGAAGGCAACAAGTTTCGTTCGTACAAGCTTTGTATATAACTCAGGTAAATAAATAAATAAATAAAACCTTCTCATATAATTAAGTAACAATTTGTTTAGACCTGTTGACATATATTTGGACGAAAGATTGAAATTGATACTGAAGATGATTAATAAATAAAGCCAAACAATAGACTACGTACAAAAGCAAAAATATTTAAGATAAGAGATGAGCAATCAATGGAAAAAGTAATGTTAGGGTACAATTGCACTTGGTTTAGCCAAGTCATACATTGTCAAATTGCAATCAGGATCCAAATATTTAACACAACTCAATCATCCTTCACAAGTGATTCTCTTATTTATGCAAAATCAGATAAACTAATTCTTCAGAACTACTCAATTTCATTATCTTAAGCAGTGGCGAAGCTTCGTAGGGACAATGGGGGCATGGCCCCCCAAATTTTTTTCAAAAAATTACATATATATATAAAGAAAACAAATTTAAATTTAAATGTAATAAAAATGTGAGAAACTTACATAATGTTATTCAATTATATCTTTCTATATATGTATAATTTTCTAAATAGTTAGTTTGAGAGTTAAATATGTATAATAAATAAAAAATGTGATATGTTATACTATATAGATTATGTTATTATATATAAATGAGTTTTATCAACTTAAAATCCATTAACTTGTCTTTTAATTAAAAAGAAAAAGATTACATCATAATTAAGTATCGTTTTAGTTTTTTATTAATACATTAAATAAGTAATTATAAGAACAGATTCAATATAGACAATGAATTTATTAACTTTGTGTTTTACTTAAATGCTTAACAATACTTATAAAATTTTTGTATGCTTTGTAGAAAGAAAAGGTTTTTTTAATCTAAATTTGAAATGACTTTATATGTTTGAATAAAAAATAAACTAATTTTCATTTTGAAATTCACTTATAAGTGAAAACATATTTTTTAATTTTTTTATTATAAGCAAAAATAATTACTTTAGCATTTTAATGATTTTTATTAAAATAATCCTAAGTTGAAAATATTATAAAATGTAGAAAATCATTTGATACTGTTTTATTAATTTATCGTATAAAATTCATTATTTTCATATCATTCAAATGAAAAGACACCACTTAAAATTTACTTTTGAGCTAGTACAACCAAACAGAAAATTAATTTTGAAATAATCAATTACAAAAAAAATTCAATTATAAATGCATTCAATTATTAAAATAATTTTAATCTCACAATTAATCCAAATATACATTAGTATTTATCATATTAGTTATTTGCTATAAAATTTATATATAGATGTGCAATTAATTTTAATTTGATTTAATTCTTGCAATTTAATTGACATGTGAAACATTTTGGCCCTCCAAAATTTTTCTTCAACTCTGCCACCGATCTTAAGGTATAGCTTAAGAATTCATTGATTGCATGAATTGAATACTTTTATCACTATAATCTATCCACTTTATGATAATTTTGATGGAGGCCATTTTTATACAGAGAATTTTGTTATCACAGTCTGCTGACCGCGCAGAACACTAGCAGTCTATAACTATGATATTTCTTTCAGGTGCATATAACTACGCATGATGATCTACTACTCCCTTTATACCCTCTCAAACTCCGAAGGAGATAATTATGACTTTGCTTTTGAAATAATGAAACAACGCAAAAGAAACAAGGTCGGTAAGAACATCAGCAACCTGAGCTTGGGCTAGCTAGTATATGACAACGTACAGATAGGTTAGTATATTGTCTTTTTCAGTACATTTATTAATGAGTGAATGCTCATTTTAGTCCCCAACTTTTCACTCATGAGTCATTTTAGTCCCTGACTTTTAAAACGAGTCAAATTAGTCCCTAACATTACAAAATGTGAGTCAAATTAGTCCCTTGTTCCACTTTTATTTAACATTTTATCAATTAGATGATGATATGTAACATTAAGTTACATATTATTATACCATGTGTCATCTAAAGTATAATAGAGTTTAAAATAGTTTATTTTGGTATCTAAAATTGTACAAAATGAGTCAATTTATGATGTTTAATGAATATTTAAATGATTTATTTTATATAATTTTAAATATCAAAATAAGTCATTTTAAAATATATTCTACTTTAGATGACATATAGTATGTCAAGGTATCACTTAATGTTATCAATCATCATTTAATTGATAGAAAATTAACTACAATTGAGTTAATGGACTAAAATGACTCACATTTTGTAATGTTAGGGACTAATTTGACCCATTTTAAAAGTCAGGGACTAAAATGACTCAACAATGAAAAGTGAGGGACTAAAATGAACATTAACTCTTTATTAATCAATATATCCAAATATATTTTGATACGTTTATAAATTAATATATATAAATACATTTGATTTATGAATATAGAAAAAAAGTCATGGCGATATTTATCATGAAATGGGAGAAGAGTAATTTCTATGAAGGCTGAGTTGTCCAAACATTGCATTAAGGCTCTGTCCGTTTGGAGTGAAAACGAGAGGAAAGGGACGGAGTGAAAAGAAATTGGATGGATAACATCATTTTCAACCGTTTGGCTACACAAAAAAAAAACTAAAAGGAGAGTTTGAACAATGACAAAAGTGTATGGACCCATATAAACTTTTTTCCACCCGCTTCTCGACGGAAAACAGGAAGGAAGAAAGGCTTTGTTCTCAACCTTCCAAATATACCTTCATCATTATCTCCTTCACTACCACACGTGTTCCCTATCTTCTTCACAACCACTTGTTTCCTATCTTCTTCATTGATCGACCCTATCACAATCACCCATAACCTCTACCTTCGGACCACCACCCATCTACGATCGTGTCTCTGCCACTTACCTCTCCTTCACAATGTAACACACCGCACTTGAAAATGAAGCATCTATCCCGTTTTTGAATTTCCTTTCATGCACAATCTCAATATGTGACACATAAATATGTATAATTATTTATTTTGTTTATATTTTCTCTGTTTTATAATAACCATTGATTTTTTACATTTTTGTGTTTTAAAATATTTATCTATTTTTCTTTTATTTATACCCTTAATATAAATATGTTAGTTAAGTATACAAATGAGAGTTACATAAATGAGAGTACAAATGTTAAAGAGAATGAGACGTTGGAGGAAGATGAAGAGTTCAGTATATAAATGAGAGTTTATTGTAAAAAATTTAAAAATACTTGCTGTCAAAAGATAAGGCAAGACTAACATACGATAACAGCTATTGTTAGCTCATTGTACACTGTAGATTTTCAAGATAAGAAAGAAAGATAAGTTGGCCCAAAAAGTGATTTATAGTGGCAGCGGATAATGCTTTAGGCCCAATCAGGAATCGAGTGCAAGTGGAGCTTAAAAAAAAAAGGCACCAGAATGCGTTTTGGGCTAGATCAAATATCATGTAATGATGGGTGGTAATGTTTTTATCCAAAGATGCGTTTGTAATAAAGGACAATTTTGGTCAAGAAGTCCTGTGGTGGCATTGAGAAATAATATTGGGCCAAAAGGAGATAGCCACTGAGGATGCTTTGGGTTTATAATGAATCAAATCTTCATCAGCATAAGATACGGTACGTGATAATGGCCCAAAGGGAATGTACAAAGAATGTGGCAACTAAATGGTTCCGGACAACATTTTGGGCTGAAAAAAATTGGTCGTGGTTCATAATATTGGACCAAGGGAATAAATATAGTGATAGCAGGGAAAAGAAATAAGATGGCAGCGGAATGTGCTTTAAGTCTGAACATGAACAAGTATGAACTATTATGGGCACACAAATTCAGACCAAGAGACAATTTTGTTGCAGTGAGGAATGATATGGGTTTAAAAAAAAAAACATTGAAAGAGATATTGGGTTCAGAACAATATGTATCACCATGGGTTACTCAAAATATATTGGCCACACGCACCAAGAGTATCCCATATGATTCCAAATGCTATATCAAATGAAACTTATATTCCTTCATCTCATAATGTTTTTCTACCATTAAAGCTAGAACAAATGGTTCCTTCCCTTTATATATATATATATATGGATGAAAAGCACATGAAGAATTAAAACATAAGAATGGATGAATATATGTAATAGACCAATATGTATATAAACCAGCAAATTGCATAAGATGTTTTCATACCAATGTTGTTTCTTCAATAACAGAATCTTTCTTCAAAAAGAGATTTAGTAAGAAAACTAGCAAGTTGTTCTTTAGTGCAAATGAATTTGACTTCAATGTTTTTATTTTGCACATTTTCTCTTATGAAGAGATGCCATATTTCTATATGCTTAGTTCTAGAATGCAGAACAAGATTTTTAGTGAGGTTGATAGCACTTAAACTATCACAATAAAGAGGAACCTGATCATACAACAAATTGTAATCCACTAATTGATGTTTCATCCGTAAAGTTGTAAGCAGCAGCTAGATGTAGCGATATATTCTGCTTTTGCTGTTGATAGTGCTACGGTTCCTTGCTTTTTGTTATTCCAAGACACCAATAAATTTTCCAATAATGTGAGACAACCACTAGTGCTTCTTCTATCAATTTTATCTCCTACATAATCCATATCGCAATAGCCTTTAAGATCAAAGGAGTTAGTTTTAGGATATCATAATCCAAGAGATGTAGTTCCAAGCAAATATCTAAAAATTCTTTTTATTGCAGCAAGATGAGATTCTTTTGGATTAGA
This sequence comes from Dalbergia cultrata, assembly GCA_031216105.1. Lineage (NCBI taxonomy): Eukaryota > Viridiplantae > Streptophyta > Magnoliopsida > Fabales > Fabaceae > Dalbergia > Dalbergia cultrata. The sequence continues at coordinate 58,691 of JAVHNL010000173.1, read as the reverse complement.
TTGAAATTATGAGCATAATCCTTTTTGACGTTTGTCTCACTTCTTGTTGATTGTATCCTTATGCCACAAATCTTGCTTTGTTCCTTATGATATTTCCTTTCTCATTGAGTTTGTTTCTAAAAATCCATCTTGTGCCAATGATTGAAGTGTCTTTGGGTCTAGGAACTATCTTCCAAACTTCATTCTTATCGAATTGTTGCAATTCATCCTTCATGGCATTTACCCAAGCTTCATTGATTGCTTTTGGTTCTACTTGAGATATGAGTGCCATATTACATTTTTTGAATGAAGCTCTTGTTCTCAAGCCTTGAGATGCATCTCCAATGATAAATTCATTTGGATAATTACTAGTGGCTTTCCATTCTCTTGGAACTTTGTTTTTGATCTTTTGAACAGATGCTTCAGTTGAGTGTTGTCTTCATTTAGGTTGCTGAAAAACAATTTCTGGTTATGTAGGTATGATCTCTCCTATAATGTCAGGAGACATTTCTGGGCTTTCTCCATTTTCATTAGAATTTGTTTTTCCAGATTCTTCAAATATACTTTCCTGCTAAAATATCTCAGAATTTTCACATTCTGGATTCTTTTCTGCATTCTCAAGGTTAGTTTCACAAAACACCACATGCATAGTTTCTTCTATAGTTCTAGAATTTAGATTGAATACTCTATATGCCTTCCTCCTAGTTGAGTAACCAATAAATATTCCATCATTAGTTCTAGCATCAAACTTTCCAAGGTTGTCTTTTACGCATCCATAGTTGTTTAGGAACCTTGTCATAAAGAGTTCTAAATTCACCTGCACCATTCCTATCCATAGGCATAGGAACAACTCCATTTTCTCGTTTAGTCCAGCGAACGAAGCATTTATTTGATAAATGTCCCATTTGCTTACAGTTATAACATTCTTCAACTTGTTGTACCTTCTTTTCTGAGTTTGAAGCTCTAATAAAATGTTTCATATATGGTTTTTGCTTATGAAAAGGCTTGCTGGTTGATGCACCATATTTCTGTTCAAAAAGACTTTTATAAAATTGATTTTGTTTATAGGCATAATATCCCAAACCAGCCTTGTTAATTGCACACCTTTACTGTCCCAAAAGATTTTCCAAATTCTTTGTTTCTTGAACAAATTTGGACAGGTCAGAGGTGAGTGTTTTAACTTGTTGTTTTAGTGAATCATTTTCAAATTTAGGGATATTATCTGAAGAGCTATTCAAGCATTTCTTTAGAGCTTCAATCTCATTTGCTAATGATTTATTTTTAGCAAATAAGATTGCCTTTTCTTTCTTTATTACAACATATTTTGATAACATGTTCTTAGAGTTAACAAGTAGATCATCAATAATATCAATAAGTTCACATGTTGTCATATCAAAAAAATTTACTTCCTCATTATCATTTTCCATGAGACATAGATTATCGAACATGTTCTCCTCTTCTTCACTGCTAGAAGAGTCATTTTCAAGCTCTTCCCATATGGACAACAACCCCTTCTTTTTATACTTCTTTCCTTCCTCCTTCTTTTGCAGCAGATGGCATTCATTTTTTAAATGGCCTGGTTGTTTGCAGTAGTGGCAGGTTATGTCCATTTTGCTTGATTCCCCTTTGTAGTTATCTCTCTTAGGAAAATTTCCTTTTCTGCCTTTCCCTCTTTTCTTCCACATATTCATCATTCTTTGAGAAAACATGCTGAATTCAACATCTTCCTCCAACTCCTCTTCAGTTTCAGATTTGTCTGTCTTCTACTTTAGATTTCAGTGCTAATCCTTTCTTCTTCTTCTTCTCATTTTTCATATGGGTTGTTTCAAAGGCAATGAGATTACCTCTTAGCTCATCATAGGTCAATGTGCTAATGTCCCTACCTTCTTGAATAGCCATGGTGTTGTGAGACTTCTAAGAATTTTTCTTACTAATTCTTCATCTTCAAAGCACTTTCCCATCATGTCTGTATTATTGATAATTACAGCAAAGCATTCAAATATTTGATCAATGTTTTCTTCCTCTTTCATACAGAAGAGCTCATACTCTCTCATGAGCATATCAATTTTGGTTTGTTTGATCTGCTTTGTGCCTTCATGAGTTATATGAAGTTTATCCCATATTTCTTTGGCACTTCTACATTTGGACACCTTTCTGTATTCTTCAAAACTTATAGCACAATGTAGAAAGTTGATTGCTTTGGCTTGCATTTCGATTTTCTTCTTTTCCTCTGCAGTCCATTCCTCATCACTTTTAACGATGGTTTGTCCTTGTTCATTTGTATCCATGGGTACTACAGCTCCTTTGATGATTATTTTCCACAGATCATAGTTTGTAGATTGAATGAAGGTTCTCATTTTTTCTTTCCAGTAAGCATAGTTAACTCCATTGAAAAATGGAGGCCTTGTGGTTGATTGACCTTCAGTGAGAGTGTATGAAACAATGTTTGCCATGCTTGTCCTTTGGATATTTTTCCTCCAAGCAGTTAGGCTTGACCTCTAGAGACCAAGCTCTTATACCAATTGATGGTATCAAATTACTTGAGACAAAGGGGGTTTCAATCATGTAATCTTTCAAAAAATTTCTGCACACCTAGCAAACAGTCAAAAAATTCACCTAGTTGTCTCCTAATTTTACAGGAGATATTCATGTAACAGTAAATGATTTTTTCACCAAAACTTTCAGATATGATACTTTACATGTAGATTTATCTTCAAAGTACAGATTCACAAGTTTGAGAACAAATATGCTTCAGTTATAATAAACAAAAACTTGTTGAAAGCAATGTAAATATAATGAGATAGAGTTTAGGAGAGTGCACCATAAAGTTTTATACTAATCAAGAATACAAAGCTTTCCAAGCTACAAACAGGAGTAGTCTTTAGTAAGAGTCACTCCAAGCTCACCCCAAGAGTAGTGTTTTAAAATAGGCTCTCCAAGCTTTCATAAATACTAACTTAAGATTTCAACAGACAAATTGCTAGATTATAATATCTCACTTTCCACACTATATTCTTACAAATGATATTACTCAAGGAATACTCAAGAATATGCTATTTGCTTATGAAATCTTGGTGTCGAACACTAAGCCTTTTTGAAACATATATAGGCACACATGTGCCATCCACGCAAGTGTTGAAGAGGTTTGAATGATGCTTGTTGCAGAGCCATGTCGCTGTGGCGAGAAGAGAAGCTTGGAAGCATAGGATGATGGGCTTTTCTATTTCGGATGATATACCAGAGGGCTCTTCTAGAGAAGCTTCAACAATATGAGCACTATATTGAGGAAAGATTTTGACTGTTTGAAACAAGCTTTTTCTGCTGCTTTTGTGTTGTCCTTTTCTCTGTTTACTGACACACAGTAGGGGTACCATTTTTGTCTTTTAACTAGTGTCTCCACTTGCTTCCATGTATTATGTCTTGTTGAGTACTCTTCCTTTCTACTTTTTTGTACTTGAGATGTAGACTATTCTTTCTTCATGGGTCTACAAGCTTCTAAAGAACCTTTGACTTGTGTAATTCTGCTCTCTTTCTCTTTTAGTCCTGTCAGTCTCTGTATATGTCATTCAGGTCTATGTGGTGCATGAATTACTTTGAGCCAGACCAAGAGTGTCTCCTGTGCGATTAGGAGATATTTGCTGTCTGATGAAATTTTGAAACACTTAGCAAATATATTAGAATGTTCAGCATATTTATGTTCGTCATCATTTAAGATTCTCAAGCCAACAATATTTCCAGAATTCTTTGGAAATTTACAAATGCCATTTTGATGTTTTCAGCATTTTCATTGAACCGATTTCGATGCTTTCTGAAAACATTTCCAATAAAAATGCGATCACATCTGCTGTAATTATAAAGAACTTCTATTTCTTTTTCCCTTCAATGCCTCAACAGGCTGTAAATGAGTCTCAGCCATGTGGTTGCTTGCCGTTGAAGAGTGAAACCCATATCTGGTCGTGGGTGGAGGTTGCAGGAAGAACGTCATCCCTTGGGTTGCTTGTGCACTGAACTTCTACTCTGTTGTTGTGTTGTTGTCGGCCCGCAAGAGGGAGGGGCCACCACCGAGCTCCTGGGCAAAGGACGGCCACCATTGTTTCTTGCAAAGAGCGAGGTGCAGATATAGCCCACCAACATTGTTGGCTGTCCTCATGTGCAATGGCGGAGCCACCGGGGGACAAGTGGGTGCCATGCTCCCTTCAAATTTTGCATTTTTATTATATAATTATATGTATATTTATATTATGTATATTTATATTATGGCCTTTAGGAAAGTCATCCACCTTGATAAATACTACTTCTATTGGATAGTAATAGGAAAAAAATTTCGAACAAATTACGTTCAATGAAAAATCAAATAAAGGAAATAGCATACATAACAAATAATAAAAGTATTTTAGTATAGTTTTATATATAATATGGAAGTATAAATATATAAATATTTCTAGAAAATATATTTTAGGAATTTTCTTTTATTGAATTTTTTTTTATTGAGCCTAATAGATATGTAAAAAGAAAACTATTAACTCATTTATTAATAGATAAGAGATAATGGATGAATAAATAAACTCTAGTTTATTAATAATTTAGATGGAAAAACTATATTATCACTCATTTTATACTTTCTGTGAAAATTTATTTTATTATATTAATTAGTTTGGTTGCAACTCCTAAAATTCTTGGCTCCGTCTAGAGATGTCAAAACGGGTTGGTCCGTCCCATTTAGACCCATCCCACCAAAAGCCCACAAAAAATGAGATGGGCGGATCAGCCCATCAAAATTAAATGGGTTGAAACAATCAGACCAGTCCAGTTTAGGGCAGGCTAATGGATTGATGGGTCAACCTGCCATAAAATAAAAAATTCTCAAAAAAATGCTTTTTAATATTTTGATAAATTTTTTTAAACAGAATTTTAATAAATATTTTTTTATTGATATATATCCAATGTTTCAATGTCCATAACAACTATACACTAACTCTGACAAAAAAATGTTATTGTTAATGGTGTTGTTTGTGAGTTATGACATTATTTTATTTTTAAATTTTAACTTTGAATTAATAGTGTCAATCATGCAGTGTTACCTTCTTAATAAGTGTACACATTTCTTACTCTTTTTTTTTTTTTTGAGTCACAAGTTTCTTACTTATTTTTACTAATAAATTATGGATTTTTCTTAAAAAATAAAAAAGAGACTTGACCCGCAAGTCAAGCCCGTCCCAACTCGCCCAAATCCACAGGTTAAGCAAGGTGGGTTCGACGAACTAAATTTTTTTATGGGTTTAAAACGTTAACCTAACCTACTAAAAATGACAATTTTGGTGGACAAAAGGCTGGCTCAGCCCGTCACCACCCTTACTCCTGTGCCAGCGCTGGTCTGAGCAGCAGCAATGCCCTTTAGTGTGCCAAGAAGCGGGTACTCTTCTACTGCGCTAAGATCAACTCCCTCGTCCAGAAAGTTGATGCCAAGTCTAACACCATTGCCCTTTGCAGCATCTCGTGGGGTTGGCTCCTGCTTATTCACGCTACATTTGTGAACATGCACTGTTTTTTTTTTTCCCTTTTTTTATTTTTCTTTTTTCTATCTTTTTTGACCAATATTGCCTTGTAATCTATTTTGGGTTTTCGTCAACTTTGGAGTATCCCAGTTCAATATTTTCTAGCCCCATTAAGCTAACTTGCACTTTGGGAACTTGGAAATGCCCAGTACGAGAAAACCATTGACTTGGAACACCATCACTTTTGTTACGGTAATTACAAGCCAAACACATTTTTCAAAACTTAAATTTAAAAATAGAAATTAATTTCAGAAAATAAAAATAAAACATATTTTCGTAAACCCAAATGCACCCTAAAACTGCCGTATGGACACTTATTTTCTCCTTTTCAACTCTGGACTCTGGTGTCTTTTTCTTCATTCTCAAACTCATTACGACAGAAACGACATTTATTTATTTATCAATATTGAATCATTTTCATGGATCATGCATGATGCTAACCACACTCCCAAAAACAGACAAAGTTCAGTCCAATTCAGATACATGTGCAAGACTTATCTGCAATATGGAGGGAATCTATTAACCTTTTGAAAAAGGCTTTCGACAAGAATATACATATATATATATATATATATACACACACACACATTTATTATTTACCAATATTGAATCATTTTCATGGATCATGCATGATGCTAACCACACTTCCAAAAACAGACAAAGTTCAGTTCAATTCAGATACATGTGCAAGACTTATCTGCAATATGGAGGGAATTCTATTAACCTTTTGAAAAAGGCTTTCGACAAGAATCTATATATATATATAGAAGCCAACAAGTTTCGTTCGTACAAGCTTTGTATATAACTCAGACCATAAAAAAAAAAAAAAAGAGAACCTTCTCATATAATTAAGTAACAATTTGTTTAGATCTGTTGATATTTGAACGAAAGATTGAAATTGATACTGAAGATGATTAATAAATAAAGCCAAACAATAGACTACGTACAAAAAGCAAAATTATTTAACAAAAGAGATGACCAATCCATGGAAAAAGTAATGTTAGGGTATTATTGCACTTGGTCTTGCCAAGTCATACGTTGTCAAATTGCAATCTGAATAAATATTTATCACAACTCAATCATCCTTCACAAGTGATTCTCTTATGCAAAATTAGATAAACTAATTCTTCACAACTACTCAATTTAATTATCTTAAGGTATAGCTTAAGAATTCGTTGGTTGCATAATTGATTAGTTCTATCTCTAGAATCTACCCACTTTATGATAATTATTATAGAGGCCATTTATATAGAGAATTTTGTTATCACAATCTACTGACAGCGCAGAATTTATAACTACGATATTTCTTTCAGGTGCATATAACAAACACATGATGACCTACTACTCCCTTTATCCCCTCTCAAACTTGGAAGGAGATAATTATGTCTTTGCTTTAATTTTGAAATCGTTGGTTATATATCGTAATATGATGACAAAACACTATGTGTAATTATTTTGCTCTTAATGAGCTTAGATTAATAATTATTTCTTGCTAAACTCTTTTATTAGTTCATTGAGTGGTTCAGCTGTATTTTGAAATTGGTTGACACGTGTTGATGGGTTTGCTTTTGAGAAAACCAACATGGTAAGTTGGCATCATTAGCACTTTTATGATAAAAGCAGAAAAAGGAAATGGAATGCAGAAAATGGTTTGCCAAGAATGGCAAACTTTAGATTTCACGATGGTTGCTTGTTGGAGCAAACAAAAATTGTATGCTGCTACTCCATCAGAAAAGTTGAAAGACAAACAAGTCAAAGGATCTTTCTCTCACATGCTCAAACGGATATTTCCCTTCTAGTTATACATATGGACTACACAATATCAAAGAGAAAAGGAAGAACAACATTCTTCATCATAAAGGAAGGACTACATCAGAAGACATGAGATCTAACTCTCCAAGCTTCATCAACGGTCACTCTCACCCTCCTATAAACCAGAAACCAAAAGACATACTCTTGCTACATTCGAATTTCAAGCTGAAATATATTTTTCCCTTCTCTCAATTTTTGTATTAATTGATATCTTATTGTCTAAGAGTGTTAAAAGCTATTGTATTGAGAGTTATATACTTTTGAGAGTGATACAGCAAACTACATTCATAAGTTGTTATTGTAAAGCTTTATCTTGTGAGATATAAGTTGGTTGATTGAGTTTGGAGAGGCTCATTAAAAGAAACTACTTGGGTAGAGCTTGGAGAGGCTGATTGAAAACCTACTTAAGTAGAGTTTAGAGAGGCTTGGTAAAAGAACACTCACTGTTTGCGATGGTTGTGCAAATTTATAATAGATACACTCACCTGGAGAGTGAGGATTGGATTAGGTTTTAAGTTAGAGAACCAAACCAATATAAAATATATGTGTTCATCTCCTCTACGCATCTCTTTCCATACTGCATATTTGCTGAATTGGAGCTCAAAGTTTTAACCAAATTGTTTTTTCATAAGATTATTTGTTTAACGAATTTATTTTATTGAATTTGTTTTAAATTCCATATTTCATAAAATACAAGTTTCATTAAGATCTTTTGAGAATCAGTGTTGTATTATTCCTGATAAAAACAACTTCTGATTTATTAAAACAAGCATTCACTGTTAATTCAACGTCTAAGTCATTGTTGTTTCATTCATGACAAAATCTCCTACGATAATGGAGACATTTGGTTGAATGTTCTAACTTGTGTGTGAAGTGTGTAGAAAATTTTTAAAGGAGCACTTAATCCAATCCCCCTTCTGAAGTGTTCTGATACCGTTAGAAATAATGAAATAAAGCAAAGGAAACAAGATCCGCAAGAACATCAGCAACCTAAGCTTGGGCTAGCTAGTATTCGACTACGTACAGATAGCAATGTGAATATGAGTTGACTGCCACCCAACCATTTTTGGGCAGCTGACGTATTTGTTTGCTAATTTTTTTAAAAAAATTAAAATTAATTTGTTTTAATATTTTTTATGAGTCAATTTTTCCAAAAATATTTAAAATTTAAAAATTTAAAAATAATTAATGGAATTTGTACTTAAAAACAATTGGATAATATTCATACAAACTTAAAATAAAATAAATTACATAGTTTCATACAATTCAAACACAATAATTTAATAATAATACAAATCAAACACAACAAAGTACACAATTATATCCATAATAAACTAATAAGAAATCCTTATCAATTAACCATAATAAGCTTATAAAAAATTCCATAGACTGGAAAACAAAAAAGACTTTATAGTTTACGGGCCAAGCTTGCCTCAACCCACAAGCTAGATGGAGTGGGTTAGGCAAGCTGGAAAAAATTGAGAAGTTCAAATATTCAATCTAGTGCTCTGTTTTTGGTGGGTTAGGTGGGTTAATCAGGTGGGTTGAGTCCACTTGCCAATTTTGTACATAATTAATGTGAATTCAACAAATGGCAATGTGACCTTAAACAAAATGCAGGTACAAATCCCAATATTTGGATAGAAAATGTAGAACAAGACCGAAAACTAGTAGCTACCACTACACTCTAGTTATCACAGTACACCACTAGAATAGCAGGTAATGAGGTAAATGAATCTGCAACTCAATCTCTTGATGAAGAAAACACCAGCAACCAACGAAGCCAAACTTCTATATTCAACTTGGGTGCTTGACCTACAAATATCATATTGCTTCTTAGAGAATCATGAAATGAGATTGCGACCAAGATAAGCACAATAGCCACACAAGGATTTTTGGTCATCCAAATCTAAGGCCCAATCAGAATCACTATAACTTTAGATTCTATCATCAATAGAAGGCTAGCTATAGATGTAAATCAAAATCACTTAGGCCATTAAGATTCCTTAGAATACTTTTCACCACTTTTCAATGAGCCTCCATATGATTTTGCATAAATTGATTGAGATACCCCGTTAACACTATGCCAATTTTGACCTGGTGACTATGATGTACTATAAGCTCCCCACCATAGACATATATAAGCTGGGAGCTGGGATCCTCAAAGGCAACACCCTCAGAAGTTTGATAGTGGAAGGTAGTGTAGTGTAAGGCTTACTTTGAGACTTTCAGAGAAAACTATGGCTATCATGCTGCTACTTTGTAATAATATGGTCAATTTGGGAGACTAGAAATAAAATAATCTTTCAAAAGCGAAACTATGTTTGTCCTCTCTTATGGCTACTCTTGTGCATAGATTAAAGTTTTGGATCTCATCTATTAACCATAACCTAACAAATTAGCTCAGCATAAGACATACTGCGATAAAAGTAGTCAGAATTGGATGGTACTTGATCCGAGATGGGGTGGTTTTGTCATAATGCTACTGAAACTCATGGCTTAGCTGGGTAGTAATCGTGGAAATCAAGTGGAGATACTACTGCTATCCATGTTGAATCTGGTGTTAAGAGGTACGTAGGATGACCGAATATGCAGCTTCATGGTAAGGATGATACAAGTTCAGTGGTTCAGAGTATAAATCATAGGTGAAGGAAAGTTGTAGATGGCATCACTAAATATTCCTATGTCTTGAATGAATGCAGGCGGTGTAATCTAGAGTATAGAATCCTAACAGGTGTTTTTTGTCTCTTCCCTGTGTGTTTGATTTTCTTTGCTCTTCTTGTATTATCTATGTATCCTTGGGTTGAGCCTTTTGGAATGGAATAAAAAATATTCATTGTTATCTTCGTTGTACATCATATATTGATTTAATTTACTCAAAAGGAGAAAAGATAGAATTGGTCATATATGCTGATGTAGGATATCTTTCTGATCCTCATAAAGCTCAATTACAAATAGATTTTCACATGTGGCAATATTGTTATCTCGTGGCAGTCTGTAAAGTAATCATTCACTGCTACCTCATTAAACCATTCACATGTGGCAATATGTGGTATGATCGTCTTAGTCAATATTTGTTGGAAGATGGGTATAAAGAAGATTTAAGTTGTCCATGTATTTAAATTTGTTATCATTATTGTAGTATATGTTGATGATTTAAGAAAAGATTTAGGCAAGATAAAATTTTGTCTTGGCTTCTAAATTGGGCATTTGATAAATGAAATATTTGTTTATTATCAATCAATTATACAGACAAAATTTTAAAATAATTTTATGTCGATAAAGCACATCCATTGAATACCCCCAGTGATTGAACGATCACTTAAGATGTAGATAAACATACACTCTGATGAGCTCACCTTATGAAAATAATGAAAAATTTCTTGGTCTTGAAGTACTGTATCTTAGTGCACTACAAAACAATGTCACCACATTCAAAAATGACATTTAACCACGTTTTTAGAGTGTGGCTAAATGAACTTCCAACACATCTCATTTTTCATTTACCCACATTTTCTGAGCGTGGTTATTTATTGACAGTTCAAAAATGTGGCTAATTTCAATTTTTTTATTTTAAAAAAAGATACAAATAGCTATTAATTAGCCTACAAATGATGACAAATTTAAATGCTAGGAAACTACACAAAAGCTACTGAGAAATTTAACTATTCACATCATAACCATTATCATTTACACATTGAAAAAAATTCAAAAAGCTTAAGTCCTAGCTAGTATGCTCAACCAACAAGGCAAAAAAGAATAAGGAGCTTACAACTAAAACTCCCTCCACCTAGAATCTAAGTAAATCTAATTATTAAAAAGGTACACAAAGTGAGGTAATTAATTAATTACAGCACATATAATACTATACCTCAACTATGGTGGGGATAGAATCCACGTTTGGAATTGGTTGTAGGGCTAAAACAAAGAAATGCATCTTTGTCAACTTCATATACCTAGCATTATTAAGGATCTAAAATGAATAAACATAATTAAAGTTAGATTCAACAAATGACAAAAGGAAATTTCAAATGATAGTGAACCAGAACCACCTTAAAGGCTTAAACATTATTCACAACTAAAGTAGATATTAAATTTTATTGTTCCCCTTTTTATGGCAATATAGTTACTGCCCACTTAATAATGTTTTGTTTACATAGTATTTATGAAAATTTAAAACTAACATTTGTTTTATCTGACTTTCTCTCCTACTAATAGATAAAGAACAAAATAGGCAAATTATGCTAAACAGATGAAATCACGTTTTGATAGATTTAAACTTTTTAATGTTAGCTAGGAATGGAGATATCAACTAGTAGCATGTATCATTCTAACGAGTGAAGCAATAATGTCTATAGAAATGAGAAGCTGGGCAATAGTTATGTCAAGAGAAAACCTCTTTATGCATCAATACTTGCAAAAAAAAAAAAACATATATCTATTCAAAAATACACATGCTTAAGCATATCTCATCATCATAAAGTAAAGTGACAAGAAAAATGTAACTTTCTTTTTAGGCCCAAGTCTCCTACCTGAATTAATTGCTGTGCCAACTGAACCTGAGATGAGGTACCTTTTATTTCCACAATGATTTCATCAGGCACCCTGCTCTCCTGCACAGTCAATATGGCTCCGCTAGTACGGCGAATGTAATTAATATTAGTCCCTTGTATACCAATGATGTCCTCTGCATAGGACAGTGGAATTTGCATTGTTTGTATTACCTGATAAGTGCAAACAGTAAAGAAGAAAGGTGAGAGTTATCATTAAGACTAGGTATAAGCAAACATGATAGAATTGCAAAGGGGATATATCTTAAGTTAAGTTGTCATAGTATAAGAAATTGACATACATCACAGGGTATGACCCACTTTCAAAACTTGGACTACAGCTATATCATTACAGGTGTCCCCATCCATCTATGAATGTAATAGACCAAAATAGAAATAGCTACTAAAAATGTCAAAAATCATCATCTATAGAGAAACTTCCATTGCTTAGCTCAACATCATCATTAGCACTTGCAACCTGAAAAAAAAAAATAACAGTATCTGAGAAAAACCAAGAATAACCATGTAAGATTTTAATTAGAAGCATTACCATTGAAGTAAGGATTGCTACAAGTTTAGGATTCATGGATGAGGGAGCAACATGTTGGAGGAAGTGATACACAACATTCTAAAATTCAAGTCTACTTTTAGTTTCTCTTTCCAATCGTGCTTCCAAATCTAATTTGATACTACTATGTCTGTGTAAGGACTGGTATTAGAAAGAACAAATTTAAATGCATAAACAGAAATAATCACTCAGAGAAGGAATAATACCAGTATAGTATTGCTTCCTTCTGCAGTAATTTGTATTATTGTAGTAGAAAAAAATCAAAGGATAGTATGAACAGTCAAGTATTTGAGAGACTTGACACCCTCCTAGTTCTAATTCTCTGCAACCAATCTGAATGCCCCCTCAGCACCCTCCCACTTATATTTCCTCCCTCTTCCCTCTAACAGAATCACAATGCCCTCACCTCACCCCCACTAACTATGCCAGCTTGGCAAAGTTAGTTACAAAGGAGTCACTCATTTTTCCTCTCTCTATTCTCATTTAAGTAACTACAATAAAGCCCCATTCTATATTAGCCTGGTTCCTAACAATACTCCCCCCTAAAAGAATCACCTTGTCCTTAAGGTGATGTACATAAAAGAAAACAATAGGGCTGAAAAATGAGGGCTTCCTCCTGGGTCCCAGACCATGAAAAAGGAGGGAAGAGAGCCTGTCATATAAGCACGTCCACCAGGGTCGATTTGAACCATGATCAATACCCACAGTTTCTTCAATATCTCTTCAATAAAAACCCAAATCAGAATTCTTGTTTGGGCAGGCTTGATAATGCAGTCATGATGCCCATCTTGGAGTATGCAGTCTACAACAGTGGCATGGATAAGGACTAAAGGCTGCTTAAACTTATTTGATGCTTCCTTCAACCTATGCACACTTTGCTTGTTGCTGTCAGAATTCTATTTAATAATTGGGCCGCTACTTCCTAAAACCCTCCCCTGAAAGTTGAGGCTACTAGTTGCTTTCAAAAGTAGAAATCTCAGAAATCCCTGAGTAGGATTGAAAAATTCAAGCTCACACATATGCAGATCTACCTCAACTATATTGATAGTGGATGGAGTGTTTCTTTGTGCACCAAAGTCATCCCTTTTAAAGTAAATCACATCAGAATTGGATGTTTAAACCTTCAGACACAAAACAAATACAGCAGCATCATAACCAATAGTAATGCATTTGGGTGTGTTCTTGATACCTCCTCTAGCATCTCCAAAAGAACTTTCAGCTGTAGGTGCAGTCCCTTTTCCAGAGTAGTTCACATCCATCGCTGCCTCCTTCCACTTCACATAACTTGTAGCACATCTACTTCTTTCAAGCTTAGGAGTTTGCGTGTTCAATGACAAGAACTCCATAAAGTGTTGAACCTCCCATATGGTTATTAGCTCATTATCCCAAGTGATGACAAGTAGATTCTTCAATGTAATAGGGATTGTGGCAGAAGGTATAGCTTCATTATTTGGAACCACTTTTGTAATTGTGACCCAACTATATTCCCATGAAATAATCCTAAGAGTAACCATTCCTTTCCCAAATTGAGGGTGCTTAAAACTCAAGTGAAACAAAATCACCTTGACAGATGAAGACTCGATAAATACCTGTTGGATCTCATTGTGCGTGTCTGAAAATTGCAGAAATGTGATGGAGGGGATGCACCTGACGTCGACGACATAGTTGCCTTGGGTTGTGAATGGGTTTCGTAAATTCAGGTTTTCATAAAATATAAGCTCTCCCCCGTTATGGCCCAATGATGGTATTTGTCTTAATAACTTCACTTCGGTGACCACTCCCCTACAGTTGAGAGTCAATGCAATTGTTTACAGTTGATTTTAACCACATTTCCCAAATGTGGTAAAATGTACATAAAGTGTAGCCAATTCCCTTAACTGCTCCTGAGCATAATTGCTTAGCAAATTCCTTTGAATTCTCCAGCCCCGAGAGCTTCGTCTATTTCACCTTATTCGCCACTAAGTCCTTCCCTGCAGTCTTCCCCAGCTCCTAAGACGACTTGGTCACATCAAGAATGTCATTCATGACTTGGAACAGCAGCCCCATGCACCTTGCAAACTTCATCAGCCTCTCTACCTCATCATCAGACCCCCCCAACCAAGAATCACCCAGAGAACGAGCACCCCTTCCAGTAATGCCGCCGTCTTGTGGACGTGGATGAATTTAAGCTTTTCCAACTGAGCGCCGTTGAGTCCCTCCGATGAAATGTCGACAACTTGGCCGGCGACGCAGCCCTCGGCGCCGATCACCTTTGCGAGCTCGCCAAGGGCCCAGACGATCCTCTCCGGTGGCACGCCGGCCTTCGCGGTGTCGACGGCGATTTGCTCGATGGCAGAGGCAAGGAGGGCATCGCTGACGTGGATGGTGACATCCTCGCCGAAGACCTTGTGGTTGGTGGGCTTGCCAGGGCGGAGGTCGTCGTTGTCCATGCAAGGGAGACTGTCTTGCATGAGGGAAATGGTGTGGATCATCTCGAAGGCACAAGCGGCAGGCATGGCCATAGGCTCAATGCCGCCGATGATCTTGCAGGCGGCGATGCAGAGCATGGGACGGATGCGCTTATCGCTGGCAAGGAGTGAGTAGCGCATGGCCTCGTGGATGGGAGTAGTTAGCACCACTAACATCCTGCTGCCTGCCCCACATGGACGCGTGACTGCTTCTAATTGGCTACCTCCAACAACTGCAGTGAAGGCATTGACCTTCAACTACAGGTGAGAAGCCGCCACTTCACGAGATGATCCTTGGCCAGGTCCATTAAGCCAAGATAAAGTTTCAGCCAAGTCTCTTCTGCTTCCTCACTTAAGATAATTTTGTTTGTAACCTTTTGGGCTTAGCCCATCATGCCAAAAAACATACCCAATCCCTTGCATACCCTGCCCATTGCCTACCTATCTTTCTTTTTCACGCAGCATCTCAAGGGAACATCCAAGGCCTCCATCTTTGAAGACGCCTCCTCTACTGCTCTCGCGCCGGTCTCCGCATCAGGCGGCTCCGGTGGCGGATGATGTTTCACCAAGCACAGCCCTAATTAGGTCGCAACCCCTGTTCTGTCTTCCTCCCTAGATGAACTCGATTTTGGTGGTTTTGGTGGTGGTCGCAAGGTGGTCGGTGCTGCCACCTCCGCTCCAACTATGGCTGCCAACGCTACCGCCCCTAGATCTGGATGTTCGGGTGGCTGAGGTGGCGGTCGAACTTCCTTCACGTAGCAGATGGACGGATCTAGCTCAATGGGCACCATCATTCCTAGCATCTCCTCTATTATGGTTGCCACGGCCACCGGTGTCGGCGGTTTTGGTGGCAATCGTGGGGTGACCGGAATTTTCGAAACCCAAAACCCTTCCGCCGTTACATGCTCCTCTCCTTTCTTCGCCTCACTCATGTCACCTCTTGTAACAGTTCATCCTGCCATCATCTCCGGCGGCTCATCTGTCGCAACAGTCGCACTGGTTTTTGAATCGGGTGGCTTCAGTGGTTCAAGCAATAGGAGCTGATTTGTCGTGCTCGAGAACCCAAACTTAGTCACGGCTTGAGTTCTCTTTGTCACCGCCCACAAGGCTGGGTTCGGCCGATCGGGTGGTTCCGGTGGTGGGTGTTGGTGACGTCATCATCTATACCAATGCTGATGTCATCATTGCCTGGATTGTGTTCATGCAACTCACTATCATCTTCCTCGTGTGATCGCGTCTTCGTTATTTGCTTGCAACGGCTTCGCTCTGTCTCCTCCTCTTTCCACTTCTCTCCGTCACCCAAGATTTGCCATGCAAGTGATTGACCAAGTCCCTGCTCCCTGCAACCCACAAAATGGTTGTCAAGCCTATTCTCAGTTTCCTCTCTACTGAAGTCTTCCTCAATTCTATTTGGAATTTGAAAACTCAGATTAATCTCCACCTCTGCCACTCCAACATCTTCTTTCTCTTCCTCCCCAACCGTGTCTTCCCCTTCTTGCTCCTCTTTCTCAACGTCTTCATTGTGTTCCTCCCCTTCATCTAGCTGGCTCTAAAAAAAAAAGCACGAACGTTAGGAGGCCAATCTTCTATGGAGGATCTCCTCCTTCGCCTCCACCACCGATCTTCATCATCCTCCCA
Source organism: Dalbergia cultrata (assembly GCA_031216105.1). NCBI lineage: Eukaryota > Viridiplantae > Streptophyta > Magnoliopsida > Fabales > Fabaceae > Dalbergia > Dalbergia cultrata. The sequence continues at coordinate 42,142 of JAVHNL010000173.1, read as the reverse complement.
AACTGGTTGTCGACGACGCCAGAGGTGTTTTTCTCGTACTTGCTTTTAATGCTTTGTAAATTTTGCTTCACCTTCCTCTTCAGTTTCATCTTCATCACTTGTTTCATCTGACGAGTCAGATTTTCCGTTAGCTTCGCCCAAGCTCTCTCACTCTCCTCCGGCATCTCAGGCAACCTTTGCTCCATTTCGCCTAATCTAGCCTCCATTGCAGCTCACGTGGTCACCATGCACAGAGCTCCTAAGATCGAGAGCTCTGATACCAGTTGTAAGGACTGATATAAAAAAGAACAAATTTAAATGCAGAAACAGAAATAATCACTCAGAGAAGAAATAATACCAGTATAGTATTGCTTCCTTCTGCAGTAATTTGTATTGTTGTAGCAGAAAAAAACCAAAGGATAGTATGAACAGCCAAGTATTTGAGAGACTTAACACTATCCTAGTTCTAATTCTCTGCAACCAGTCTGATTGCCCCCTCAGCACCCTCCCACTCCTCTTATATTTCCCCCTTCTTCCCTCTAACAGAATCACAATGCCCTCACCTCACCCCCACTAACTATGCCAGCTTGGCAAAGTTAGTTACAAAGGAGTCACTCATTTTCCCTCTCTCCATTCTCATTTAAGTAACTACAATAAAGCCCTATTCTATATTTGCCTGGTTCCCTAACAGTCTGCCATTACCTAATTCCCTAGTCTTAGTACGAAATTTCATCCTATTGCTTCTCAGTAAGAAGAAAAGGATACACCATTATTGCTAAATGCTAACACAGTTAGAATTATAGTACTAATTGACTTCGTTCACTTCAATATAATCTTCCTCTTGGGTTCTCAGGTTTCAAGCTATAAATAATTAGTTGCTGACAATGAGAACTGTTAAAACGCACGATCATTTTAACCAAGCAGGAAGCTGATCAAGAGAATCTTCACGTTTAGACAATAATTTATCATCACTCATCTCTGGCTTCAGTGCTTCACAGGCACTCAAAATAGAGAGTAATAACTGTTAGTTCATTGCCTTATCTTCTTATATTCTCTAATGTTGTATGACTTATGACCAAGCACTTCAAGTTCTGTCTTCTTATATATATATATATATATATATATATATATATATCCAAGTAAAAAGTGTAAAAGTGCCATCAATATACTGGAATACATATATTACATGCTATATTATGATCCTACAAAGGTCGAGGACACACCATAATTATTTGACGCCATGATCCACACAATGGCCCCAATTATCATTGCTGGCAAATGACCGATGAAGCATTGGTATAACTTCTTAAAACATTACGCCTAATTGCTACTCTAATTGAAGCTTCAATGCATGCTCAAATGAGGCATGGACCATTCACCACAAAGAATTAGAGCAACAGGTTGAAACTAGTTAAGAAATTATGTGATTCCAGATGATCATGTCAAAACATCATAACAGCCAAGGACAGTGGATTAAAGAATTGGTAAAATGAAAATAAAAAGATAAATATAAAGAACAACTGAATAAATCTTATACTATGAGGAGTGAGAATGAAGAGAGATTGAGAGTGAATAGTAGTTCCATAAAGCAAATGAAGAAGCTTTGTGACCTTGAGATTGAGGTTGCTGCGAAAGGGATCAAGGTTGCTGCGAAGCTCTGAAACTAATCCAAGTTTTCCGTGAGCTCACTAGCGGCCATGGAAGAAGCTTCAAAGTTGCTCAAATCAAATCTACAAAATCACAAACAATGAACAAAAAATCAGCACGAGTGACACTAGATCTCAAATTGAAATCAAATATGAAAATGGTGAATTTGAAAATCTAAGAAAATGAAAGAAAAATTAGCGAGATGAAGCTTTAATGGAGGAAGTAATTTGAAGAGATGAACCGGTTTGGAAAATCGCTCCTCCAGAAACTCTGTTCCGATGACGCGATCAGGTCAAGACTCAACTCCTTCTACGCCGTCCTCCGCCGCCACGTCGAGCGCCTTGAAGCCGATGGTGATGATGGCACCGCCGTCTTGCGTCTCCAACAATGGAACGCCTCGCAGATTCACGTAATTTTCTGGAATGAGATGTGTTTTGCGTGAGTATGCTAAAGAGTAAAAAGAGAAAGGGTTTGGTTTGCTAGTAAAATAGAAAGTGAGAAATGAGACATGCTTGTCTATTCAGTAATTCATTTAGCCCCGCTTCTTGAGGCGTGGGTAAAAAAGCGTGGGATATCACCGCTTTTTTTGTAGTGGTGCTATTGGGACACTGATATATCTTGTTAATAATACGTGACCAGATGTAGCTTTTTCTATAAGTTTTTAAGTAAAGTTTAGTTCTTGTCTAAGTAGAAGTTGTTGAAATAGTGTTGGGCATGTATTGCAATATCTTTGAGGATTTACTGATAGACTTGTTTTATTTGAACGAATCTAAACCCCAATCTTGTAGAGTCCCATATCACTTTCGGCAAAGAAAAGAAGAACGAATACAAACATCACAAGAAAGCATATAATAAAATATTTAATTAAAATGGAAGAACAGTATATTATAGTACATCAAGTATATGAGAAAATGTCCCGAAAACAAGCCGAGTAAATATATGAAAATTACATATCATTGTAACTAAGTTTTCCATTTAAATTATTGACGAAAATAAAAGAGTGATAATTAAAAAAGAAATGCAAGAAAAAAGGAAATAAGAAACCCTAGCTCATAAAGCTACACGATGTCATGGAACGATGTTATTCATCCAGAAAGAATCCTCCTCATCACCAAAATGTCCAAAAGACCAATCTAGCTTGATCCATTCCTTTGTTGATCTCCAAAAATAATACATTCCAAGGATTGTCCGCCTCTTAAATATCTAGCAAAGTAAGTTTTATTAATTAATATTTTTCAGGACAAAAGAAGGAACTAATGGAGTATATATCTCATTCTCAACACCATGATGAGGAGTGAAAGACTGTGAGTGAGTGAGAAAGTGAAACACTATGTAACAGAAAGAGATAGACAGACAGTAAGTGAGTGTTGGCAAGTGATTGAGTGAAGTGTGAGGGTGAGACATGCTTAAGAGTGTTTGACTAATATAGAGTGAGGTTCAATGTGTGATATTCTGTGCTCTGTGGTATTGAGTGTGTGTAGGGGTGTGGGGGGTTTGGTATTGGGTGTGTATGTTTTTTATGTGTTTGTTTAGCTGTGGTGAATGTATGGATTTGTTACAAATTAGGTGTATGCTTTAAATATTCTCGTGGAGTTTTGATTGTCATGATTTTGGATAAAGAAAGTAAAATTTTCAGAATACTGTTATTTATACATCTAATAAATAAGTCTTCATAGACTTCCACTTAGATCCAAGGCTGAGAAACAATAACTTTTATCTTTTTTAAATATTACTTTAACACCTAAAAATGGATATCCCATTAAGCCACTCACTTTTTCATCCTTAAATGTAATGGTAATTCACACTTATTCTATTCTTTCATCATATTGAAAAATGATAAATTGAGTGTCGCATTGAGATACTCACTTTTGGACAATAAAATAACACTACTCTTTATCTTTAAATGTGGATAGTACAAAAATTCAATGGTGGTAGATTGAATATCTACATGGTGTAGGAGGATGAATGTTGTAAAAACAACATTTCTCAATTTCTAATTATTTAGGTAGGTTGTGTTTATACTTTATGCTATTGTCAATCTCTCTCCAACAAAGTGGAAGGGGTTAAAATAGAGGTCTGTCATTAAATGACTCTTCTTGGAGAAATGTTATTTTAACACTTAAAAAGTGGATGTCCGGCAAATGCCACACTTTTTATAAGAGTGGGCTTTGACACTATCTTTTAGCTATGCTTTTCATAAGGGTTGGCTTTGACAGTACCTTTTGGCCACGTTTCTTTGCAAGTGTGGACTTTGATGGTGCCTTTTGGCCACACTTTTCACAAGAGTGGGCTTTGACAATATCTTTTGGCCACTTTTTTGCAAGTGTGGCCTTTGATAGTACTTTTTGGCCACACTTGCATAATAACGTTTAAAAAGTGTGGCCTATTATTGGTAAAGGCCACATTTTTTGCAAGAGTAGGCTTTGATAATATCTTTTAGCCATGATTTTTGTAAGAGTGAGCTTTAATAATATCTTTTAGCCACGATTTTTGTAAGAGTGGGCTTTGATAGTTCATTTTGGCCATGTTTTTTTTGCAAGTGTGGGCTTTGATGGCACGTTTTGTTAGCTAATGACAACATAATATAAGTATGAGTTACAATATTTATATATCAGATTAAAAAAATAACTTATAATCAAGTGATCATTAATTTTAACATATCATATTCCCCTCATATGATAAGTATCTCATAAATAGTGAACTTCTGTAGGATTCTTATAGTCAGTTTATATGAGAATTCTTAAAGTAAACAATCTTTTTTGTTATAATATTTTTAATTTAATATCAAGTTTATTCTAACAATTTTTAAATCAATTAGATGGTAATAAAATTTTGACGTCAATTTATTTTTAATTTTGACATTAATTTAATCTTAATATTATTGTTTTGACATCAATTTAGTAATTTTATGAAAGTGAAAATTCAATAAAATTGCTGATTTGATGTCAAAATTAAAAATGTTATGACTAAATTTTTTTAAAAAATTTATTGGGGCCAAATTGAAATTAAATTTAAAATGTTAGACTAAATTAAAAATATACTGTGCAAAAAATATTATAAACAATAGATATATTATTATCATATTCAATTTTTAATTAATATTACATATTTCTTAAAAATATATTCTTATTAAAATAATTTTTAAAAAATTCATATATGTGCGCAATACATGGGATTATTCCTAGTTAATTACAACTTAAAAAATAAGTTTTATAGGTTCTCACTCCAAAGTTGACAATCCCACCAAATTGTCAATAAAAAAAATCAAAAGAGAACAACATAAAATAAAATAATCATATTAAAATCTTTTAGAGGGAACAAATTAAATTTAAAAATCAAATAAAGAAAATTCATATTCCTATCTCTTATCTTAAACCTAAAATTTAAAAATAAAGTGCCAATTACATCATTAATAAAAATAAACAAAAATAAAAAATAAAAAAAGGTGCAAGGGAAACAATGGTCATAGGCTCATAGCTGTAAGGGTTAGGGATTGGGATTGAAACATAAACAGGGGCTAACTTTGGGGTTTGCGGCAGAGAGAAATGAACTCGACAGTGGAGGCGGACCATGGAGTTGCGACTGTGGCGGCGATGGTGCGGCATCGATTGTGTCAATGGTGGTGCGCGATGACCGACAAGGAGAACAGTGAAGACCTCGAGCTAGCGTAGGCCGTGGAGAAGCAAAGTCCCGAATGAAATCTAGGTTAGGATTCTGTCCTGTTCGGAGTCCCGATCACCCAACACCATGGTTGTCTCCACCAGCTTCTCAGGTGCCAAATTGGAGGCCTTGTTGCTCAAATGTTGCTTCTCCTCCCCTGCCAATGCTAATGCTAATGCTACTACCTATGTATGTGTCCCTGGGAAACAACGCAAGAATAACAACACAACGATGCCGTTTCAGAGAGGAATGATTCGCTGCGATGCTTCAGCTTCTGCTATTGATAATGCTGCCAGCGTCTCTGTGCTTGGGCAACTCAAGGCTTCTGTGGCTGATAGTGAGTCTTCGTAGCCCAATTCTCGGTTAATGATATGCTTAATTGTGTTCCCTTTTTTTTTTGTCAATTTCTTTGATTCGTTGATTCAGTTTCATGTGCCAATGAGCCATTTTCTTTTGCAATACTTGTCCAAGGTAGTTCTGTAACAGGAGACCCTAGTTGCTTGAAAGATTCAGAACCATGAAAATTTCACTATATGTTGAATATACTGAAAAAATATGATGTGCCTCCCTTTAAATATTTGTTATGCTAGCAAAATTGTGAATTACATTCATTTGCTTACATCTTCCAATTAACGACTAAAATTTTCTAGTTAATCATTATTTTTGACTTGATATTAGATTGCAACATGTCATCATTGTTTATAAATTTTGACATATGTCATTTATTTTTCCCTATGGCAGTCTCGACCATTTGGAGTTTCTCTCCTCATTGCTGTCCATGATGATAATGGACCTAGTTTGTAAGTTTTTGTTCCTTCTCTTAAGCAATGGCTACTTGTGGGTTACGTGATGAAGTAGTTATACTGGTTTTTTTTTTTTGTGTTTGTGTGTGTGTGCACGTACATTAGCTATAATTTCTTTAAAAGTCTATTTGTGTGATTCATGGATATATTTCTGGAGAACCTATGAAAGACAGAGTTATTCCAGAATTAAAGGAAATCCGTATGTATTGATTGACTAATGTTACGGGCTAATTGTTTGAAACTTTGTATGATATGACTTATGCAGTTAACTTGCTTATCAATAACTTATGCAATTGACTTTTAACAAGGTACACAAAGGAACAAACCAGCATCGTGGTGATTGGGCTCAATGTGCACAGTACACCTGTGCATATAATACAATTTAATTTGAGTGATACACATTTGTAAGTTTGTGCTTACAATACTTGGTTTGTTCTATCTCAAGTCTTAAGAATGGTTGTGAACTGATTCTAGAATATTGTTAAAGGATTGTAATTGCTGATGAATCCAGACTCAAATGATTCTATCTTGGTGTTTCAGATATCACTGATTGGAGTGCCTGTTTGTTGCTATTATCTAAGGTGATGTGGTTCTATTGATTGGCATACATTCGGCTGCTATAATTTGGTGTTGTGGCTTAATAAGCTTGAAGAAAAGCATCTCCAAGTGATTGAATTTTGTGGGGTAACTCATTGACAGCTGTCAGAGGCAATTTCTATATGAAATGGTTGTGGCATTTGGTATGAAGATTGGATGCTAATTGAATTGTGGAACATGGGTGGGAGTCATCAATGTTTACTTTGGATGGAAGAATTATGGAATTATTTTTTTCTAATGTAGGTGTCTTGATGTAATAGTGTAGTGATGTATCATTGTATCTATAATGGTTTTATGTGATCTCTTGTACTTGACTCTAGTCATATGTTTTCTTGGCTGGAGTCTGAATTATGAAGAAAGAAAAAAAAACTTTGAAAAATTAATCCAATTCGCCTTTCTATTCTATGTTAGCACTAATTGTGTGATTTCATTTGTTGTTATATTCTTATATAAATTTATATATATAACTGGAGTTTCAAATTCTATTTAATTAATTAATTAATAATAATAATAATAATAAGTGATTTGAATACGCCATGCTTAAAAGTGTGGCCGTTGAGTATAGTGAATACGCTACACTTAAAAGCGTGGCCTTAGATTTACACAATAGACCATCCTTAGAAATGTGGGCTTAGGTGTAGAGTATAGACAACGTTTTTTGAGTGTGGGCTAAAGTGTATAACATGGACAACTTTTGAAAAGTGTGGCTATAGGTATAGCGGAAAGTGTGACCGTTGTTCAACCAAAAGCCACATTTTTTTCATCAAAAGCCACCCTTTGACTATACCGTGGCCTTTGTATCCAAAAACCATGGCCAAAGAGCAATGACAACGCCTGATTAAGCCATGCTACGAAAAGCATGGCCTAAAGTTGAAAAGCGTGGCCTATCATCAAAGGCCACACTTGTTGTTATTAAATACCACATTTTTCTAACATTGCTGAAGAGTATTTTTGTTGTAGTGTCCTTTGAGACACCCACTTTTTCACCATTAAATGTGTTAAGTTAATAGAAAAAGTGAGGATTGTTATAATATTCAATGATGATCAAATTTATGGACTCTTATTTATTAGTTGTTAGATCAAACTATCTGAAAAAATTAATAATTATCCACTGACTAATAATAAGGAGTCTATAATGGACCTAATACTAAGAGGTCCACACTATAAGCTCGGGTCATACGTCAAGTTAGCCTGATCTAGCTCGAAGTTAAATAACTTCTTAAGAAATATTGATTTTCATAATAATTTATGAAAAATTATAAGATTTTAAAATTTAATTAATATATTTTACATAACTTGATATTATTTTGGCATTGATATAATTTATTTTGACACCTATGTCGTAAAATATATCTAAAATTTTGTTTCTTTCCTGTAAAATTTTATAACTTTACTATGTATAATATTCAAATTCTCATATATTGTTCAAATGTCGGGTTGACACGGTATACGATCCAGGACATAGTCGGGTTATTATTGGATCATGTTCAAATTTAAAAAATTGATCTGGTCTAAACATCAGGCCGGGTTCAGGTTTTGTCAAACCTAACCCAACCGGTCTCTTGTACACCCCTATTTGTCGTGTACTAAAAGATCTGTGTTGTGTTATAATAATTTTTTAGTTTAGTCAGGTTAAAAATGTGATGAACTGTATTTTCAAAAGTGATCAAACTTTATCGGTATGATATTTTAAAAAATTCTATTTAATTTAAGGATTAGAAAGATAAGTTTTAGTCACCTTTAAAATAGATTGGTTAATTTTTTTAATTTTATGAGTCATCAGATTTTATCTCATTGATACATCATTTTTTTCAAAAATTACATGGAAAATACTTTAAAAAGTTTATCTAATTCCAAGAACACGCAGATAAAATTTGGCCTGTTTTAAAATATATTTAAATACATTTTTATTTTAAATAAATTAGAAATTATGCAAAATTAATTGATCTATCCTCTCACTTATTTTTTGTTTTCAAAATTTCCCTCTAGTATAGTTTCAAATTCACCTTCTAAGCATTAAAAATCGAATATATTTATCCCTTTTATAAATAATACTTATTATATTAGCTAAAAATATCATAACTAGCACATGAGTTGGCAAAAATGTTTTATGTGGCATCTTTAGTGAGATGTTTTACTTTCAAATCTACCTTTTAATGCAATATATGACATTCACGATCAATGTAAATGTGTCTAACTTTTAAAAGTTAGAAAATGAATTTCAAATATTTATTACCTAGGCGCAAATTTGAAAACTTTTATTAATTAGAAAGTGAATTTGAAAAAAAAAATAAATTAGTGGATTAATTAATTGATTTTACTAAAAAATTATTAGAGCACGCCATAGACTTTTTGGTACACCATATACCTCATGATTTATGCCCTTGGATTACAAGGTGCACCACAAACTTTGAAGTATGGTGTGTTATAGAACTCACCCAAAGTCTTTTTGGATGAATTAAGTGTGTCCATCACTGGAAGCAATGACCAATTCACTTGAGGTGTACAATTCATAGATGTGGGTCTTACTTCTAGTCTCGAAATGTAGCCCTCTCCATACTGAAGGAAGAAAGTTGAACAAAGGCATGCAACATTTTATCCCGTATACCGAAGAGAATTTTCTTTTGAAGTAATCATATTAAATAATGGTATTTATACATGTGATTTTATGGGTTTATTTTGATTTATTATTACTTGTGATTTAATAAATATAATTTAACTTATTTTTTTGATGTTATTATTATTATTATTAATAAAATAAAAACATTTTATTTTGTTTACAATGAAAATAAAATATGTTTAGCAAAAAAAAAAAAAAATCAAATATCGTATAATAACTTCATGTAAGATCTTAGTTGAATCAACACATGACTAATTTATATAGTTATTAATAATTGAAAGTAAATCCTAAAGATCATATAAATAGAAATATAAAGAATTATAAACTTAAGACATGCAATAGTAAAATAAATGAAATTTATATAAACAAGAATAAAACTTAATTTTAGTATTAACTATCAGTAGTACTTATGCTAATAACATCTTATGTTAGCATAAACAAATGAAAATTTAGATATTGCTCAGTGACTGTGGTTATCTCCCATATATTTCGAGTGATAGGTCTCATATTTGACCCTTATCTCCTATTCTTCTAAGTTCCCTAGTAAAAATCCCTAATTTTAATACATTTATAAAAAAAAAAAGAAAAAAAAGGTCTTATGTAAGAATGACATAACGAGTGTCAAATTCACCAACAATCCCAACAAATTTCATTAGGGGAGCGTTTGTTTCAAGGTTTGAAATTAGATTTTCAGGAATTGCATTCCTAGGAATGATATTGCTAGGAATATTATTTTGTATTAGTATTAAATATTCCTGATATTATTTGTTAAGATTCCTGGGAATAAATTTAAAACTTATTTGTTTTATAATTATATTCTTGAGAATATATGTTATAATTTTCAAAATACCCTTAACACAATCATAAAAAGAGAAAAAATCAAATAATTGAGCGATGATTTAGTAATCGTGCATAATAATTATGATTCCTAAGTCATGAGAATTTTTATTTCCCATCCTTCAACTTGGGAATGAAATATCACTAAATTATAGGAAAATATTTTTTCATGGAATAATTAATACCTGGGAAAAACTTTGTAAAACTTGTAATAAACATAGGAACGCATAATTCCTAACTACTTATTTTAAGGAATAATTAAATATATTCCGAAACAAATGTCCTGTATAAGATATGAAAAAAATAGAAAAAAGTTGAACAAATTAAAATTGAAATAAAACTAATTAAAAACAAAACATTGTCAAATTTCATTGCGAGAGAGAGAAAGAGCAAGAAAGTTTTTAAGGGTGAGAGGAAGAGAGAGAAACAGTTTTTCAACAGAGAGTTTTTCAATTTTTGAGAGATGAAGATTGCTAGATACTCTTTTATAAAAAGTGTGATGGTGAGCAACTTACAAGATTAAACAGTCTAAAATAAATAATAATATAGAGTAAAAGCTGTTAGATGATATAGATCCAGAGGAAAAAGAATTAATTGATTATAATTAGCAGGTGCCACCTAGAGGTAGCTAATTTAATTGTAATGTTATACATAATAGATTAGTTGGAGAAAAATTACCTTTTGAAATGATCAGTCAAAAAAAAAAAAAAAAAAATCAATCAAAGCACATGCAAGTGACACGGTGTTGTATTTGTTAAGCCTATACTGATGAACGTGAGACTACAAAAATTTAGGATATACGGTACAAGTCTAAAACTTTTTCTTTTTAAATAGTGAAAAAGAAAGTCAAATATCTAATTCAAAAAGATATTCTTAAAAATAAAAAATGAACATAGGGAAGAAACAATATCACGAAAAATGAAACATAAGTGTATAAATTAGTAGCGGCTAGCAGCACTATGGAAGAGGTACCTTTTAAGTTTTGTGAGCACATGATTAATTGATCACTTTCTCAAGCAACAAAAGACTTTATTAAGTTCTCTGGTGACTTCCATTGTTTTCTTTCTTTGTCTTGGTGACTCTATCAATCAAGCAAGTCCAATCCAAAACAATGAAAATAAGCACTTCTCGACTTTCAGTCGTTGCAACTCAGGTGTAACCTTGAGAATGTTGTTTTCTTCTTCTTTAGCCACTTCAGTGTATTCATTTCCATCTAAGAAAAGAGTTGCATCCACAGTCTCTCAAAAACTCAAATACTAGTTATTTGTCTTGTATATGGGGCTTCTTTAAATTTAGAGGGTCAAAATTATTCATTGTCTTGCTATATATATAAAAAGGTGACCTATACTTAGGAGGCTGAAATTATAGGGAAGTTTTAATTGGAAATGTGAACACCCGATTTTGTCCGGCCATCAAAACAGGAAAATCCAAAAATTTGCATTTTCATTTCTTCAACGAGGATAGAGTTGTCTTGTTATTTTTATTTCTAAAAGAAAATTTCCCAACAAAAATAAAAATAAATATAAAAAATATAAAGGAACCAGCCGGTTGGGTCTAGTTTCAGTCTAAATAAAAACACGGAGAAGTGGCTCACTTCCCGGTCTCCATTCTGCACGCCCAACATGAGAAGATGGGGAACAATATTAAAATGGAGAAACCATTCTCTGCAACAAGAGGGAGCCCACTGACTGGAGTGCTCAGCGGATGGGCAAGGTAGCACGGTTCTCCTGCAACTCCAGAATCGGTATGGGAGCAATATTAATCACAACAACAAAGCCAGTATAAAAAGGGGAGTTCCCTGTCACTGGGGATGGGATGGCCATGCCACAACCCCATCTAAGCCCACCATAACCCTTACCTGAATACCATCACCGTCAAGCCACCATCATCACCAACTCTGCCCACACACGCTTAGCTTTGACCCCATACACACACATACCATTACACATTCAGAAATCATCACCGCCATCACTGTCTTCCATCATCAAATCACCATTTTCACTTTCACTACATCTTCACAATCACCATCACAGCCTTGGTATTATTTAGCCCCCTCCCATACCAATCTATCACTACCATCATATCCTTTTAAAACATATACTACAACTCTTAACTCACAAGTACAGCTTTCCCATCAAAGCTACTACCATCATTCAGCCTCACAAAAGAAAAAAACAGATCCATAATCTCACCTAGTTACAAACTCAACTACTGCCAACCACTTGAACCATACCCATCACGGCCACTAATCTGAACCATCATCGCAAGAAGAAGCCTCTGACGTCGTGACCTTGTCAATCACGCACGGCGCCAGACGGCTTGACCAGGACCTCGCGACCGCGTGCTGTTCCACAACCTCCCTCAGCGCCGTCGCTCTCCTCCACTCGCAGCTTCGCTCCAGCCCAGCCCCACGACCAGCACTCCACGCGAACACGACGTCGCCGCCCTGCTGTCTCCTTACTTGCACGGCCCCTTGCTCGGCCGGCATCCTGCGGCGCAACTGACCAGCGTTGCGACTTTGATCCCCACCGCAAACAGCATCCCCTCTCGCAGCCGCGCGAACCTGCACTCCGCCTTTCCCCTGCCCTCCGTGCAAAGCCCGGTACCGGCGATGAACAGCCCAGTAGATCGCGTCCCCGTCGTGAAACTACGCCCCGTCCCCTTCGTGCAGTCGCGAAGCCACCATAGAGCTGGATCTGCCGAACCTCATCGCAGCCACGCCCCAGTCCGCACAAAGCCCGCCTGGAAGCACTTCATCCAGATCGGCGTGCGGCCAACCAGCCGCCTCCCTCGCCAGATCTCATTGCGCGACATCTGACTCCCTCTTTCCTCTCTCTTTGCGTGCTGCCGCCACCACCTTTGTATCCTCTCTGCACTTCTGCTGTTTCAATTTTTTGTGCGTAGCTATCAGTTAGGGAAATAGGAAATTGGGTTTAGATTGTTTAATGTTGGGTCAAGGTCCCTTTGGTTAATTTCGCTGGGCTGTCCAAGGTGTTTTAGTCTTCTTGTTTTATTTGCATTTTTTTGGGCAATAAATTTGGTTTGCTTCGTTTTTTTTGGATCCGTTTTATTGGTTGTGGGTCAGTCTAGGAGTTTCTATTTGGGTCCCTTTAGTTCTGTGGGTTCCACTTTTTTTAAGTTTTTTTTTGTTTTTGTCGAAATGGGCCTCCCTTTTTGTTTCCAAGAAAATAAAATTAAACAAGTGTAAGTTTTTTAATCCGTGCAACATTCAATAATGGTGACTGAGAGGTGGATTCCTCCTTCGTATATTATTGAATCATAGAGATTTACTGAGCAACCTAGTGCGGCCTTGAATCTCGTGCAAAAAAAATCGGATTTTCTTTTTAACAGTTTCCCAATAAAAAATCGTTTTCAAAATCAACCAAACATCATTTTCAAAAAATTAAAATCAATCAACACATTTTTATTTTCACTTTTAACTAAAATCAATCAACACACAAGCATTTTTTACAGAACTACGTAACTTTGAGTTCCTCATTGCACGGAGGATCATTAGGAGAAATTTGTCCTGTCAAGCCAAAATTAATTTTTCTTTAATTTATTTGTTGAATTATAAATACATTTATGTAAATTATTTACGTTTTCTTACATTGTAAATATATGTGTAAATTATCTTCCTTGATTATGTGTTGATTGTGTATAAACTAATTTCTTCTTCATTTATTTATTTAAATTGTAAATATATTCACGTCAATAAATTTTTGAATTTATTTATTTTGTCTTCTTTCATTAAGTTATATTTTGAGGGGTTATTATTTAATCTGCATAATTTACTAAGGTATCGTCTAAGGACGAGTGTATTAGGGGTGCGTGGGATTAAGTTCCTACCCTTCCCTATGCATAACCGACTCCCGAACTCATATCTGATTTTTTCAAATATTATTTTCATAAAAAATAAAATTGGTTTTTCCAAGATTTTCCAAATTAAATAAACTTGGTGGCGACTCCATTTTTAAACACAATTAATTCTTTCTCGTAGTTGTCGCGATCCCTGCTATGACGGATGGCGACTCCACTGGGATTGATGAGAGTCAGGCCTATTATAGTTAGTTGTGCAAATTAAATATAAACCCCATTTATTCTTGTTTTTCTTTCCTCACTTTATTTTGTGCAGTGTTTCTTTAGTTCTCTTTTGTATAGTTTAATTTTCTTGATGTTTATATATAATATTTGTTTATTTGTTAAACTCTAGGATAGACGACTATTGTTATCCTGTATATACCTGTGGTTTGAATTTTGTAAAATTTTCTTTATTTATTAAAATCTTAGGATAGATGACTATTTTGTATATATGTGTTGTTTGTATCTTGTTTTGCAGGAGTGTATGTAGTGATAGGATCGGAAGGTTTGTATGCTCCCAGCACACACTTCACGATCACTTAATTCACACTGTGTTCTTGGACTCTATACAGAGCCGTGCGAGCTTAAGATTAGGGGTTTCTTGACATTGCCATGAGGGGCTTCATGCTCACTTGGTAGTTGTTGGGGCACCACTCAGTTATTCTTGGCCTTGTGAGTCAATCATATTGAGAGGGCTTATCCCTACTTATGGTTGGTTCAAAGGTCGGATCCTTGTCCTGTGGATAAGGGCAATCTGGGGACCATGGTCATTAGAAGTCTAGATCCACTATGAATGTATACACGTATAGTCAAACCTAGTAGCTACCACGTTAGGGTTTCTGGCCTTAGAACATCCCACCCATTAGGTTTTACCTGGCTAGGACAATGGGAGCATGCTTCTTTCATCCTTTTACATCGCACTCTTTTATGCTTTATTTTAGTTATTTCTACACCAAACATTGTTACATTGCATTTAGGTTAGCTAGTTCCTTCTCTCATAACTTAATGTTGATATTCGTTCTCAGATGTTTAGGCATTTTGTTCATTATCACATGCATTCATTCCATTCGTATCTCATAACATAACTTGTTTTTTACATGAAATGTTTCTTTTCTTGATTGTGTACACTTACATAGGTTTGTGCATCATTAAATTCTCAAGGAAACATAAAAAAAATTAAAAAAATTTTCATAGAAGCATGCATTCTTATCTCTTCCATCTTTTTAATTCTACTCAATTGTTTCATTCTTGTACACAGTGTGTGTGGTTTTTGATTCATCATAAGTTCAAAGCAAATGGATGCAATATCGATGAACACTAGCAATGTACATGACTGGAAGAGAAATATCAAGGTTACAGTGACGAGCAATGAGCTAGAGAAAGTAAAAGAAATAGTTCAGTTGATGCCTCGTGAAGTCCGATCTTCTTTCAAGAATACCTACGGGTGCATATTGGATTTGTTGTCCATTCCGGTGGAAGCGTCGGCATTGAGTGCTCTCTCACAATTCGGAACCCTTCTTTTTGTTGCTTTGAGTTACCCGATCTTGATGCTGTGCCAACCATAGAAGAATATGTGGTTATAATGAGACTACCGATCCAAGAAAAATCAGGTGTATATCTATACCAAGGGCATTATGTTAATAAGGAAAACATTGCCAAGATAATCGGAGTTGATTCAAACCAGTTGAAAATGGAAGTAAGGGGGTCTACTCAAGGAATCAGAAGAAGTTTGCTAGAAACTCATATGCAAACTTTGGCTCAACAAGGAGATTGGGACTTCTTCAAACGAACCATGGCACTGACTATCTATGGGTTGGTTTTGTTTCCATTCACGCCCGATGTCGTCGACCAAGCTGCCATCGATGTGTTTTTCAAGTTCGAAACGTGTGGCATGAATCCTATCCCGGCCATGCTAGCAGATACATTCCTTTCTTTGGGGGTTTGTATTCAAAAGAGGGGGGAAGGCATACTGTTGTTTGCCAATGCTATACGTGTGGTTCATGACTCATGTATATGCTAATAGCCGCATGGGCCTTCTTCCTAATCCGTTAGGGGACTTCCATCGTATACAGATAAAGTGTCAAGAAGCTCAGGCATGGAAAAAGGAATTCTCACAGATCCAATCAAACACTTTCAAATGGGTATGTCCTTGGTATCGTGGAGACAGCGTTATCTACAGCTGTGGTGACTTCCATAATGTTCCGCTGATGGGTCCAAGAGGATGTATTTCCTATACACCTGCTTTAGTGCTTAGACAACTCCACTGGACTCAGACAAAGCCACAAGAAGAACAACTTAAACTATTCAGTTTCCTATACCAAAAAGACAAGAGTACCCTGGAGCAAGAAAGGAAGATCAAAATGGCATGGGGTGATGTCAAAATCTTAGGGAAAACAGAACTCGGCCAACAGCGTTTAACCTCTTCTCAAGAATACAAAGACTGGAGGAAGGCAAGAGTCGGGAAAGATAATATCCCAAAGGATATTCCCAATAACCTAGCTCCCACGCAAACTCAGTCGGCCCAACAGATGGAAATGATGAAGGCCCAAATGCGGTTTACGGAGGAGAAAAAGGAAGCGCAGACACGAAGGTTGACATCCTTCAAGATCAATGCAAGAAAATGGCCAGAGAAATTGAGGCCCTAAAAGATGAATGTATTGAGGCAGCAGAAATCACCAAGTCCAGGAAGGGCAAAGAGAAAATCCCAAGCATGCATCTGGCCAAAGTCCAAGAACTAGAGGGAGGACTCCACAAGCTTGTGAAGGAAAAGAATCAGCTGGAGAGAGAGGTTAGTAAGAAAAATCGCATAGTGGAAAGAGTAGAATTGGAAGTCAGCCAACGAGATAAAGACATTTGGAGCTTGAGAATGGAGGTCAAGAAAGAGAAAGGTATGAGAGAAAAACTGGAGGGACAAGTGAAGCACCTGTCAACCATGTTGACACAGACTGAGCAGAAGGCTACTCAAGGATGGGCATCAGCAAACCAATATCATGATTTGTTTGTTGATGCAAATGCACTGGGAAGTCATGGAGAGAAAAGGCGTTAGAATGGGAAGAAAAATGTGGAAAGCTCACCGGTGAATTGAGTCATTACATTCCAAATTTTATTTACCGTTTCGAGCAAGCCATGAAGCAAATTAATAAGTTGCCACCATTTAGATTGCCACAAGAGGTGACAGAATTCATGGATTCATGCGAAAGGATCACTACAGGCCTCAAGAGGAAGAAAATGAAAGCTTTGACGTAATCATCTGTCATGAGTCAAGGATTGTTGAATTTCCTTGTTAAGAAAAGAGGATTGCAACTCATGAAATGTATCTTGAAACGATTTGTACTCAGAACTTCACCCAAGAATGAATGAAACTTTAATGTTTGTACTTTCACTTCGACTGTCAATTGTGACTTCTCAAGCTCGCCAGATGCTCTCTAAAGAGGAATAGATGTTCCCTTAGAAAGTAATCAATCACATTTTTACCTTGAGATAGTTAGTCACTGTGTAAAAGTGTGAGAATGCTCAGACATATGAAAAGGAACCACATTGCTAGTGTTCATTAGATAGTACCTATAGAGGAGTGAATCCTCCCTTAGATCTGCTATCAAGCGTACCTCGACTTATAGGGTGATATATCCATAAGAATGGAGTAGGCATCCTTCCTTTTAAAAATAATAAAAAAAAAAAGAACTTTTTGACCTCTTTCGTTTGTTTCTTGTATATATATATATATAAAAAAAAAACATAAAACAAGATTTTAACTGCATGATCAAAACAGTTTGTGAAAGCGCAAGATTCGTAACCATTGGGCGAGGAAAGAGGATACCGATCTAACTCGTGTTCATAACACTAGAGCAGAACCAAGATGGCGGCGGAAACACAGAACCAGGAAGGACCATCCCGTCTGCAATTACTTCTGAAGCGGGAAGAACTATTCCAGCTGTAACCACCTCGGCTATAATTACTTCTGAACCCGGAAGAAATTTAAGCATGGAAGTTGATGCGGTGAGAGGAAAACTGAACGAGTTGTCAAATAACCAGGGAAGAATGGAGGAGATGATGCGGGCTATGATGGAGTCACTCAACTTATTGAGAGCCCACCAAAACTTAGGAGGGGTACAACCAAGTGCTACGACGATAACCATACTGTGGTATCGGATGCAGCTCTGAATGTCACGCAAGGGGTGAATGATAATCCCCACGAACAACCACCACCGACAATGCCTATTACTAGTCCCATTGGAGAAGGATATCACGCGGTAGAGAATATACATCTTTGAAGGGCATGGGCACGCTACCCACATTTGGGAGCTTGACCTCCAAATGTCATCCCAAGGCAACTCTCTTCCTGGGGAATAATCGTGCGAGGCAGAGAAGGACAAGTCGAGAGAAGAATGGATGGAAAAAATTCAGGAACAAATTAAGGCAATCCAAAGGCCAAACAATTATGGCTACATGGAGATTGAGCAACTTTGCCCTCCCATTAGCACTTGCAGTTGTCCCTAAAGATTTTAAAATTCTGATTTTTCAAATATGATGGAACTGGCAACCCACTCTTCCATTTAAAGAGTTACTGTACCAAGATGTCAATCTGGTCCAAAGATGAAAAATTTCTCATTAGCTTTTTCCACGAGAGTTTGACCGGACCGGCTCTAGAATGGTACATCGGTTAGATCATGCAAAGATTTCTGTTGGGGAGAGTGGCGGACCAATTCATGAACCAGTATAAGTTTAACTTGAATAGCGCCCGGTAGTGAGCAGTGAGTACAATGCAAAAGAAGAAAGATGAATCCTTTAAACAATATGCTCAGAGATGGAGAGCTTTGGCCGCTCAAGTGCAACCACCACTCATCCCATCTGAGATGTGTTCATACTTCCTAGCAACTCTAGGGTCTCCTTACATCGGGGCAATGGCGGGAGCAGCATACCGAGATTTTTCTGAGTTAATAACTGCTGGAGAAAGAATTGAGAGCTTGACTAAAGCTGGAAAGCTCCCGATGAGCAATGAAGACACCAAGAGGGGATTCCCACCCAGAAAGAAAGAAACGGAAGTAAATTATGTGCAAGGTCAGCGGCCGTTCACCCCAAGACATGTATCCACATATTCAGGACCCCAAATGTCATCCATCCCTCCTTACCCACACTACCAAACCACAAACACTACTCCGTATTCCCAGCCACAAATCAACAACATCCACATACGGCCATATCGACCCGCCCGTCCAACATATCCAACCATACATCCTCAGAACTTCCTAAACACAGCACCTCGACCCAACTCTCAAAATCAAAATCGCAATCGTTTCCCAAACCTACCACCTTTTCCAAAGTTAGCCATTTCCAATGCTAACCTTTATCAACGGTTGTTTGATGCTCATTTGATTTCACCATACCCTGTGCACCCATTACAACCTCCGTTTCCGACTTGGTACAATCCGAATCTGACTTGCAAATACCATATGGATGTTGCTGGACATTCGATTGAAGATTGTGAAGGTTTTAAGACTAAGTGAGAAGACTAATTGCTTATGGAGACTGGATCTCCAGGAAGATCCAAAGCCTGACATTGTTAATAACCCGATCCCGAATCATGAAGGAGGAAGTCGTGTGAATGCCTTGGAAGTGGAGAAACAATTGGTCAAAAAGGTTTTGAGTCTCCGAACACCCATGGAGAAAGTGTTTATTACTTTGAAGGAAGCTAATTATAACATCACAGCACCTGCTTCTATGATAAAAGAAGAGGAAAAATATGATATGGAATCAAGATGTGCATACCATTGTGGAAGTCTTGGACATGATATTGAGAATTGTTGGGATTTCAAAGTGCGTGTACAAGAACTACTCACTTTAGGTGTGATACAGGCAAAAAAGAAGCAGAATTCTGTTGAAGAGGTAAATGTAATTGAGCGTTTTGTACTCAAAGTTCCTCCACTTAATCAAACTCCAAAACCTGAAAAAGTAGTGATCACTGTGAAGAAACCAACACCTTTCAATTATGAGGACACACGTGCTGTTCCTTGGAATTATGAGACTCAGGTCAAGACAAGTGGAGACATAGGGGAAACCTCAAAGGCTCAAGAAAATGAAGAAATGACTGGTGTCATGGAGGTGAAAGGAATAACAACAAGCGGAAGAGTTTATGGGCCCAAAGAGTTGGAGAAGGGGAAGTTTGTTGACAAAGGTAACATCGACAAAAGCTTAGACTCAGAGAGAAAAGAAAGAGAAGAGGAGGAGGAGGAGTTTTTAAAGATTATGAAGCAAAGTGAGTATGATATTCTAGAACAACTAAAGAAGACTCCCGCTAGAATATCACTTTTGTCATCTGAACTCCACCAAAAAGCAGTGATGAAGGTGTTGAAGGAGGCCTATGTCAAGCCAGATGCATCATTGGAGAATGTAGTAAACATGGTGGACCCGGGGAAGCGTGTTAACATGATCACATTTTCAGATAAAGAGATTATATCTCAGAACAACCCGAGAGCACTATACATAACTCTTAAATGCAAGGGTTACATTGTGCCCAGAGTCCTTATTGATGGAGGGTCAGGGTTAAATGTCTTGCCAGTATCAACCCTGCACTATTTATCAATGAGTAAGGATGATATACTGCCACAGTTAATGGTAGTGAAAGCATTTGACGGAGCTAAGAAGAGCATCCTTGGAGATATAACACTGCTACTTGAGATGGGCCCAAGCAGATTTGAAGTATTATTCCAAGTGATGGAGATTGAGTCGGATTATAATATGCTACTGGGAAGACCATGGATTAACAACGCCGGAGCTGTCCCCTCAACCTTGCATCAAAAGGTGAAATATGTAGAGAATGGAATGGTTGTTACAATTCATGGAGAAAAAGAAATCTTAGTATCCAAACCAGTGGCATTTCCATATGTGGAGAATGTAGAGCTGGTGGAGAGTAGCTTATGGCATAATTTAGAGGTAGTAGGATTGAAACAAGAGCAAGCTAAACCCCCAATACATAGTCAGGTGGTGGCCCACATCATGGCTAAGAACGGATATCTGGAAGGCAAAGGACTGGGATCGTGTTTGCAAGGCACCCAAACCCCTATATCGGTCCCTGAAAAGTTCAACCGGTTTGGTCTGGGGTACAAGGACTCGTTGAATGAAGAGATGAAAACTTTGAGTCTAGAGCAGAAAAAGCAAAGTGGAAAAATGAAGCAAATCCCTCACTTAAGAGAGACGTTTCATGGCCCGGTTGAAGTTATTACAGCTGGAATAGTTCACTCGCCTTGCTACCACTTCACCATCAACATGGTGGATGCTGAGAAGGCAGAAGAACTCAACAATGCTCATGCTGTTGACAATGATGAGATGCTGATGAACTGGACTGCTGAACCAGTGATCGATGTTATTGCTGCAAAGTAATTTGTTGGGTTGTATTAATTAAGATTTATGCTTTTGTTTATGCTACTGTGAGACATCGTTTAAATAAGCTTACATGATTTTTCAATAGCCTTCCTTTACGTTTTCCATTTTGCTTCATTCCTTTTTCCTTTCTTTTGTTTTCTCCTTTCCCTTATTTCTTTACTTTTCCATTCCCAGCTCGTTAATTCGTGTTTGTCCTATGTTGTTTGTGATCCATTTTAGCATTCCAACCTACCATAATTACTTTCCAGGAACATGAATGACATAGAAATTTTGCCACAAGAAAAGGAATTTGGAAACTTATCAATTGATTCTCTTGCTGCATTTGATTGCGATAACCATGAATCTGAAGAGGATGAGGGAGATATGGAGCAGTTTTCAAGCTTATTAGAACATACAGAAAAAGGATTTGATTTGGACAATGAGGTGATCGAGGTGATTAACATGGGCACTGAAGAAGAGAAAAAGGAGTTGAAAATAGTGGCAAATCCTGAACGTATAGAGATGATTGCGTTGTTTAAGGAATTCCTGGATGTATTCGCATGGTCCTATCGTGATATGCCAGGATTAGACTCCAGATTGCTTCACACAAGATCCCTTTGTATCCTGGTGAACCAAGAAGCAAAAGTTGAGGAGAATGCGACCTGATATGTCATTGAAAATAAAAGAAGAAGTGACTAAACAAATTTGGAGGTCGGATTCTGGAGGTTTCACGACACACTGATTGGGTGGCTAATGTTGTGCCTGTGCCTAAAAAGGATGGAAAAGTCAGGATGTGTGTAGATTATCGGGATTTGAATAAAGCTAGTCCAAAAGACGATTTTCCTCTCCCTCACATCGATGTCCTTGTTGATAATACGGCAAAGAACCACCGATTCTCCTTTATGGATGGATACTCTGGGTATAATCAGATTCCCATGGATATTCATGACAAAGGAAAAACTACTTTCATAACTCCGTGGGGAACATTTTGGTATACAGTCATGCCATTTGGATTGAAGAATGCTGGTGCCACCTACCAACGCGCTATGGTCACATTGTTCCATGACATGATGCATAAAAAGATTGAAGTGTATGTAGATGATATGGTCGCCAAGTCTAAGAAGGGAGAAAGCCACGTGGCAGTTCTGCGAAAATTGTTTGGGGCGTTAATTTTGCAAAACATGGATGGACAAGAATTGCCTAAACCAATCAATACCGATGCAGTCAAAAGGTTCTATGCTTGAAAAGATGTTGAAAAAGCCCGTTAGGTTGAAAACTCGAAAGAGCAACCTAAGCAAAAGTTAGGGTAAAACGAAAGAAAAAGAAAAACAAAAACAAAAGAAAGAAAAAGCTCGTTAGGTTGAAAACTCGAAAGAGCAACCTAGGCAAAAGTTAGAGCAAAAAGATAAGCATCATCTCAAGCAACCTATACTGGGGCAAATTTTAGTGTTGAATTTGTCCAGTGAATCAAATAGCCCAAGAGTAAAACTGGGGCAATTTTTCAGAAAAAAGGGTTGAAGACATCTTCATAGATCAGGGCTATGGTATTCAACTGCTGTAAGAAATCGATTGAATAAGCCACAAAGAACCGGAACTGGGGCAAAATTTCATGTTTTTCACAATCTTGTCTTTCACTTTTATGATTGTTCCCACCTTTTGTCATCCAATACACCAAGCAATAAGGATGTCTATTCGGCCACTCTTTTTATTTTCTCTTTAAATGCATGTTTATTTATGATGTCTCAAGTAAGCATAAATTTAAGTTTAAAGTTATACAATCCTCATAGCGATGCATCCGTGACTAGCATCACACCAAGAAAATTTAGAAGTTTCAGTCAAACTTGGCAGAAAAGCGATCATCATCCCAAAAAAGGGGAAAAAGGGAACGAAGTAAGCAAAGTTATAGAAGAAAAGAAAACTTATGCCAGAAGGTCCAGTGGATGAATTACGAGTTTGATCGATTACATTCTTCCTTGAGGCTTGCTCGATTTGGTTACGGACAGTTTTTCTTAAATAAACTGAAAATTGATGACTTATGCAAAAGAGATAATGTGAAATTTGTTGTTTTCCATGATCACCATTTAATTTTCCTGTCGGCCTCAGATTGCCAATTTACTTTCCTGTCGGCCTCAGATTGCCAATTTAATTTTCATGTCGGCCTCAGATTGCCAATTTACTTTCAGTCGGCCTCAAATGGCCAATTTACTTTCAGTCGGCCTCAAATGACCAATTTACTTTCCTGGCTGCCTCAGATTGCCAATTTAATTTCAGTTGGCCTCAAATGGCCAATTTACTTTCCTGTCGGCCTCAGAATGCCAATTTAATTTTCCTGTCGGCCTCAGGTTGCCAATTTATCTTTCAGTCGGCCTCAGATTGCCGAATTTACTTTTCAGTCAGCCTCAGATTGCCACTTTATTTTCAGCCGGCCTCAGATTGCCAATTTACATTTCCAGTCAACCTCAGACTGCCGAATCTATTTTTCGGTCGGCATCAGATTGCCACTTTATTTTTCATGTCGGCCTCAGATTGCCACTTTACTTCAGTCGGCCTCAGATTGCCAAATTTTATTTTTCAGTCGGCCTCAGATTGCCAATTTACATTTTTCAGTCGCCTCAGATTGCAAAATTTAATTTCCCTGTCGGCCTCAGATTGCCAAATTTATTTTTCAGTCAGCCTCAGATTGCCACTTTATTTTTCAGTCGGCCTCAGATTGCCAATTTATATTTTTTCAGTCGGCCTCAGATTGCCAAATTTAAATTCCCTGTCGGCCTCAGATTGCCAAATTTATTTTTCAGTCAGCCTCAGTTTGCCAAATTTACATTTTCAGTCGGCCTCAGTTTGCCCAAATTTACATTTTCAGTCGGCCTTAGATGGCCGTTTTAAGTTTCCTGTCGGCCTCAGATCGCCAAATTTAATTTTCTGGTCGAACTCAGATTGCCGCTTTAAATCTTCAGTCGGCCTCAGAATGCCGTTTTAAGTTTTCAGTCAGCCTCAGATTGCCATTGCTTCTAATTTTCTGTCACTTGTTGATCCGTAGCCAGTTGATCACAAAAATCTTCAAATTCTATTAGTTCTGTCATCTCTTGCTTGAATTTCATATTTTTTGTCACTCATACATTTGTTCCTGAATTGCACCATTGCATTGCATGTACCTCTCATGAGCATTTAATTTCTTTTGCGATTTGAATTCAGTCGTTCTCGTTATTTTCAATTTCCCACATTTTCCGAACAAAATCAATGTTCATGTCTTTACTCATTCCATATGAAGACAATATGTAAAACTTATGTTTTTTGTATTCTCCTATAAGAAATGAGTAAAAAGGGGCAACTGTGAACACCCGATTTTGTCCGGCCATCAAAACAGGAAAATCCAAAAATTTGCATTTTCATTTCTTCAACGAGGATAGAGTTGTCTTGTTATTTTTATTTCTAAAAGAAAATTTCCCAACAAAAATAAAAATAAATATAAAAAATATAAAGGAACCAGCCCGGTTGGGCCCGTCTGCTCAGTCTAAATAAAAACACGGAGAAGTGGCTCACTTCCCGGTCTCCATTCTGCACGCCCAACATGAGAAGATGGGGAACAATATTAAAATGGAGAAACCATTCTCTGCAACAAGAGGGAGCCCACTGACTGGAGTGCTCAGCGGATGGGCAAGGTAGCACGGTTCTCCTGCAACTCCAGAATCGGTATGGGAGCAATATTAATCACAACAACAAAGCCAGTATAAAAAGGGGAGTTCCCCTGTCTACCAGGGGGATCCGGATGGCCATGCCACAACCCCATCTAAGCCCACCATAACCCTTACCTGAATACCATCACCGTCAAGCCACCATCATCACCAACTCTGCCCACACACGCTTAGCTTTGACCCCATACACACACATACCATTACACATTCAGAAATCATCACCGCCATCACTGTCTTCCATCATCAAATCACCATTTTCACTTTCACTACATCTTCACAATCACCATCACAGCCTTGGTATTATTTAGCCCCCTCCCATACCAATCTATCACTACCATCATATCCTTTTAAAACATATACTACAACTCTTAACTCACAATTACAGCTTTCCCATCAAAGCTACTACCATCATTCAGCCTCACAAAAGAAAAAAACAGATCCATAATCTCACCTAGTTACAAACTCAACTACTGCCAACCACTTGAACCATACCCATCACGGCCACTAATCTGAACCATCATCGCAAGAAGCCCTGCAGCGTCGTGACCTTGTCAATCACGCACGGCGCCGTGACGGCTTGACCAGGACCTCGCGATCAGCGTCTTTGTTCCACAACCTCCCTCGCCGCTCTCCTCCACTCGCAGCTTCGCTCCAGCCCAGCCCCACGACCAGCACTCCACGCGAACACGACGTCGCCGCCCTGCTGTCTCCCTTAGCACGGCCCCTTGCTCAGCCAGCATCACCACTGGCGCTGCAACCCCAGCCAGCGTTGCGACTTTGATCCCCACCGCAAACAGCATCCCCTCTCGCAGCCGCGCGAACCTGCACTCGCCTTTCTCGCCCTCCGGTGCAAAGCCCGGCGATCCGATGAATCGCGTCCCCATCGTGAAACTACGCCCCGTCCCCTTCGTGCAGTCGCGAAGCCACCATAGAGCTGGATCTGCCGAACCTCATCGCAGCCACGCCCCAGTCCGCACAAAGCCCGCCTGGAAGCACTTCATCCAGATCGGCGTGCGGCCAACCAGCCGCCTCCCTCGCCGCCAGTCTCAACTGCACCGGCATACAGCTCCCTCTTTCCTCTCTCTTTGCGTGCTGCCGCCACCACCTTTGTATCCTCTCTGCACTTCTGCTGTTTCAATTTTTTGTGCGTAGCTATCAGTTAGGGAAATAGGAAATTGGGTTTAGATTGTTTAATGTTGGGTCAAGGTCCCTTTGGTTAATTTCGCTGGGCTGTCCAAGGTGTTTTAGTCTTCTTGTTTTATTTGCATTTTTGGGCAATGGGCTGGTTGCTTCGTTTTTTTTGGATCCGTTTTATTGGTTGTGGGTTAGTCTAGGAGTTTCTATTTGGGTCCCTTTAGTTCTGTGGGTTCCACTTTTTTTAAGTTTTTTTTTGTTTTTGTCGAAATGGGCCTCCCTTTTTGTTTCCAAGAAAATAAAATTAAACAAGTGTAAGTTTTTTAATCCGTGCAACATTCAATAATGGTGACTGAGAGGTGGATTCCTCCTTCGTATATTATTGAATCATAGAGATTTACTGAGCAACCTAGTGCGGCCTTGAATCTCGTGCAAAAAAAATCGGATTTTCTTTTTAACAGTTTCCCAATAAAAAATCGTTTTCAAAATCAACCAAACATCATTTTCAAAAAATTAAAATCAATCAACACATTTTTATTTTCACTTTTAACTAAAATCAATCAACACACAAGCATTTTTTACAGAACTACGTAACTTTGAGTTCCTCATTGCACCAGAGGATACGTGAGGGAGCAGTCATCCACTGTCAAGCCAAAATTAATTTTTCTTTAATTTATTTGTTGAATTATAAATACATTTATGTAAATTATTTACGTTTTCTTACATTGTAAATATATGTGTAAATTATCTTCCTTGATTATGTGTTGATTGTGTATAAACTAATTTCTTCTTCATTTATTTATTTAAATTGTAAATATATTCACGTCAATAAATTTTTGAATTTATTTATTTTGTCTTCTTTCATTAAGTTATATTTTGAGGGGTTATTATTTAATCTGCATAATTTACTAAGGTATCGTCTAAGGACGAGTGTATTAGGGGTGCGTGGGATTAAGTTCCTACCCTTCCCTATGCATAACCGACTCCCGAACTCATATCTGATTTTTTCAAATATTATTTTCATAAAAAATAAAATTGGTTTTTCCAAGATTTTCCAAATTAAATAAACTTGGTGGCGACTCCATTTTTAAACACAATTAATTCTTTCTCGCCGTCCCCCGTCGCGATCCCGGTTGCGACAGGAAAGCATATGTTTTCCTACATATACTTGCAACTTAAACTAATATTTAGTATGAAAGAATGTAGACAAACACAATGAAGAAAAAAGTACAATATATAATTTTGTCAATTTTTTCATTACAATGGTTGTTATTTCATATTACAATTTAGTCTCTCGCCTATGTCCTCTTATGTCCCTCAATTTGTTCTTGTCCCTCAGGAATTCTTAAAATTTGCAATTTATAATATATAATTTATAATGTTAGTCCTCTTATAATATTTAATTTTGTTCACATACTTTGACCTAGTATCACTAGCATGTCCAAGCATGCAGGCTTTAATTAACAATCCAAGAAAACATAGATATTTATCAAAATCCGGCATTGCTTCCATGGCTAGTCAAAAGACCTGTACATAAAAACCATAGCCACATAGCATAGGAATGTCTATACCGATCACACAAGCAACAGTGCATGTGAATATGTACATTCACATACCAAGCTTATGGATTGCAAAGTCTACTTCCTCTGCAGAAATATTCATCATAAGTAAGGAACCTCTTTTGTCATCAATAAATTCTATGAATTCATTAGGCTCTGCATGAGATATGATGCCAAAGGACTAAAATTGACTTGGACAGAACCTATGCTATATCAAGGAAACTGATTAATCTAGATACAAATTTTACACCAAGCACAAGATAGAGAGTAAATGCAATGAAACCAAGTGCAAGGTGAAATATATAACAAAAAGCCAATTTCATCCTTGATGTAAAAGCAAATGTAATCCATGTCAGTATATATGTGACCATCTGACAATCACAGCCATAGATTATGCATATGTTATATGTAACAAACTGTTGACATCAACTCCAATAAATTATGCATGTAGGTTAAAGGTTGATAGTGAGATGTAAGAAAACTAATGTTCCATAACAAGTATGAGGGAAGTACCTCTTTTATTTGATTGGCTGAGAAAATCTCCGGAGAATCCTTATCATCAAATAAGCTATCCAGAGAATCAGAAGAGTGCGAATTTGATTTTTGAAGATCCTATAAAGTTGCAAAAATAAGTTTAAGCAGTTAAAAACTTAACATAAACCAAGTACACAGAATTAATTCTTGAAAAAGTGAAACACATTGTAAGTTAACTAGTCATTTCAAATACAAAAACAGTGAAGTGGATAAACAGAAATAGCAACACAATTGTAGTTCCTGACTCATTGAAGCACCTTGGCACTAACAATCAAGGTCACGGCCCAAACTAGGGGTCCATGATTGGCTCATATTCAAGGCAGGTTATAGGTTCTCCTATATCATGAATCATCCAAAAATAATCAATAACTAATAACTAATACAAAAAGCATAGTTAAACTGCAAGACAAATAAAAAAATGAGGGTCACAATCATTTGTTATCTATGTTGATTTAATTCAAAGATAGCCCCCATTAAAGGCCTTAGAAACATAAATTATCCAATAAGTGAATTCCTTCACAAAAAATTTAAGTTTTAACAAAAAAAGTACTACACAAATTCCATAAGATCACAAATCTTATTAGTAGAAATAACGGAGCATATCTAAGAATAATAGCCGAAAAGGCCTTCAAATAAAACTCATAAAAGAATGAAGAATCAAATCAGCCCACACAAACATGTTGGGCTCACCAGTGGTAATTATTAGGCTCCCTCAATCAAAGTGGAGGAGTAATACCAGATGCTAACCCTTTATCTGTATCTGAAAGACATATATATAATCATGATTTGGGTGAGGGGCAACTCAGTAAGCAATTACTACCAGTTATAATATAAACAGGGTGTAATCCATTAAAGCATTGAGGAGGTGTGATCCATTACCCTTGACCATGGATGGTGCATAGAAAGTGTTTTATAAACCATATGGAGTATAAAGGAAGAAGTGTCTCAAGAAATGGTGAATAAATCTATGAGAAATGTTCAAAGAAACCAGATTGTAAGTCATCTCTAAGAAAATAAAAAATCAAGAGTTTTGTCTTTATCTTATCATTGAATCACTGAAATCTTCTATTACTTCCATCTAACCAAACAATCCACATCGTGTAAAGAGGAGTACAGTGCAATGAGTGCCTTTCTATCTCAACCTCTGACTCCAAAAGCAGAAAAAAAAAAAAACACAAAGATCATAGGCATTTTGGGAAATAATTCATCTGACAAGCTACAAGAAAACATTCCATATATTTCTAGCATTGCTCTTAAATATGTTAACCAATTATGTTTTACTTAAAGGACAATCCAATAAATGAAAATATTTTACAAAATACAAAACTAGAGTTTCTATCCTAAAAGGCTAACAAGGGGAGGGGGAAGGACTAGTACCACTTTTGAGTTACCATCAGGACAGAAATTTGGGGCACTTCTCCTGCCCCTTCTTGTATTAAGAGAGCCTTCCAAAGAATCTAATGAGTCAAAGTTGGATTTACGACTCTAATCCAATGGAAACCAGCAGTCAGTAGTCAGAATCCTAAGCAGAAAGTTTGAAAAGCATATAGGCTACAATATTAAAAAGCGCAAAGTTGATCATAAGTCCAATTGAATCCAATTGCTATAAGAAATGGGAAACAATTCAGTGCAACAAAATTTGATAGTCAATAATTTATCTATCTATCAAAATTAATAAAATTTATTCCAATTGCAAATGCAACACACGAAACTCAAGAATTGCGAGAGATTCTCTTTCAACAAATAAGGGTTTGTGTTTGTGCAATTTGATTCAACAAAAGATTTGCAATCAAGAACAGTTATACCATTGTCGAATTATTTTAAAAGCTTCTTTAGTAGCATATGGCAACCTAGTCCTTGGATCACTGTACCTACAACATTCCAGAAAACTCCTTAGCAATATGATTGATATAATGGTAACAAACTAAGGCTTTGTTTGGATAAACAATGGTGGATGGAGCGGAATGGAATAAAATGGCATGGAATAGAATGGGGTGGAGTGGGATGGAATAGAGATCCCATACCATTGTTTGGATTGTTAAAGATAGAATGGACTATAATTACCACTCCATTGTTTGGATAATAAAATGGAATGAAATGGAATCAAAATAATTATAATTTATTTTTCCATAAATTACCCTTATGAAAAAATAATAGCAAAAAATAGGTTGAACTTAAAATGAGTAAAAGATCCATGGTGGTCCAAAGTGGGTACAATGGTTGGTGTGCCCTCACCTGCCCCTTAATTGTTTCCAATGCAAATCAGAGTAAATTAGTCAAGGGTCCCTTTTCCCTTTTCGCCTGGCCTTCTATTCTGCCTGTTCCCCCATTTCTTTGTAAAGAATTCACACCAAAAGCTTGTCTCTTTTTTTGTTTTTTGTTTTTGGTCCGAAAGCTTGTCTCTTTTATGTAACTCATACAAATAGAGCCACATTTGAGGAGTTTGATCTCATCAAACATGAACAACCTTTGAGGCCATTGATTAGCACTGTATATATACGTGCTTTTGTTATGCGAAGTAGAAGTCCCATTTTGATCATGACCAAAAAAAAAAGGAGCCCCTTTTCAGGTACCGTTGTGGCCATGTTCACTTTGCATTCCAAGTAGACCCAAACTGGGCCCAACACGGCAAGCATTCTGGTCAAGGAAATGGAAAGTTCTGGAAGACGAGGATGACACTGCAAGCTGGTGCAATACTAGAGGTAGAGCAGTGGAGGAGGCATGGTGGAGTGCGGCATAGATGACCATTTGTGGTCGAGAAGGGAAGGGGTTTGGCCAAACAAAAGAGAAAAGCAACTAAGTCGAGGTTTTCTGAGGTAGGGTGAAGTTATGAAGAACAATGACTGAAAGCACATGACAGATTTAGAGAAAGGGGTGAAGGGGATAGAGTGGTAATTGCATAAAAATAAATAGCTGAAGGGAAAGGATT
The DNA here is from genome assembly GCA_031216105.1 of Dalbergia cultrata. NCBI lineage: Eukaryota > Viridiplantae > Streptophyta > Magnoliopsida > Fabales > Fabaceae > Dalbergia > Dalbergia cultrata. The sequence goes on along the minus strand of JAVHNL010000173.1, from coordinate 10,931 downwards.
CCATCCTATACATCCCAAATTGGAGGGGAAGCTACATGAGAGGAATTTGATGGAATTGGTTCCATTGGCTTCCATCCCATTCCATTCAAATAATTTATATCCAAACAATGGCATTTTAAATGATTCCTCTCCCTTCCACTCCATTCCATCCTCTTCCATCAATCCAAACATACCCTAAGGAAAATCTTTCAAATGATCTAATGATAATGCATGACAATTACAACAATGGTTGCATCCACGATTTTAAGGGTGAGTTGGGTATATAGGAATTTGAAAATCCAAGCAAGAATCAGCAAGGTTTCTAATAAGAAAGAAAGCTTAATGCTTACTGAGTAGGAATTCAAGTTTGGGAAGAGAAGAAATTGATAGAACTATACAACAGAAAAGTCCAAAAAATACAGAAAAAGTAAACTAGGCATAACACCTCATGTTTGTTTACAACAAACAAACTAGAAGAAAGCAATTCAATGAAAAATTCATAGAGTAGATAATTCCATACAAAGAAAGCACTGTGGAACTTTGAAAAGATCACCATCACTTCTATTACAAAGGATATACACACCCCGAATACACTCCTAAGTCCTAACCTTGTCAAAAGGTTTCTCCAAGTACTTATCCTTATGATGAACAAAATGCTTCCAATCAAAATTTCCTTAAAAATCCTAGTAACTACCTATACAGTAGAACTAGAATCTATATACCTTCGAAACCTCAATCCTTGTCTCCCTCTTCAAAGTTTTCACCTTATACTACTTGTCACCCCATCAAAGATACCAGGTTGGCATCCCCTACTTGCCTTATTTATTTTGCCAATTGAGCTCTTTTTTTCAAGTAAAACAAGAAATCCTTTAGAGGGAGAGAAACACAACCAAGGCCTAAATAGACAAACCAAAAGATAACAAAGAGGTAGAACCCAAAACAATGTCCTTTAGATGTGGTATGAAGTAAAAATACTATCAAACAGTTCCAAATTGCACACATATACTTTTCTCATCACAACCACGATCGTGAAGAATAATAGTAACTACAAATTGGAAAATGAGCTCTTACTTGGCAGGCAAACTAGTGATTGCAAAAACAGGTTACTCTAGATCTGAAGAAAAAATACAAATAAAATCATATACATAAACGAACACTTTAAAATAGTGCTATCTTGGTAATGTTGCAACAACAAATAGATATGGTTTGAAATTGGAACCTAGGGGTAAGCACACATTGTAATTAATAATGGAGTTAAATTTAATCAGGGAAAAAAAGCCAATTAGTTAGCCAATGAAACACAGTGTGAAAAGCAATGCTATAGCAGTTTCCCAGGGAATTTAATTTCACAAATTGTAAAATTCATGGATAGAAGAAACAAAATATGTAATATTCTTTCACATAAGAATGAACCAAATTATCAATGTCATGAATCTGCTATTGGTACCAGCATATGAGGGACTCACATTGTACAGGTGTTGTGTCAATGTCTGAGTCAAATGAGGACCTCTTAGTGAACTCTAAATATGAACAACCTGAAAAGTTAACAGATTGCCATATGTAAAATGTCAACAATCATATTACCAAATCAAATGAATATAAAATGCAGTATATAAAGACAAACCTTGAGTAATCTAATTCTGTGTTGTTGTATGAAAAATTGACCTTCATTAACTGCAAAACAAAAACAACCTTTAAGGAAAAATTGAACCTTGAAATCTCTACATAAGGGAATTATAAACATTAATGAAGATGCAATGGTGAAAGAAGCTACCTTAACGTTGAGATGGGAGGTGAGGAAGAAGCAACCAACAACCTTCACCATGCTGAGCTAGGAGGTGAGCAAGGTAGCAAGAGAAAGCGGCGGCCTTATATCCTTGCGTAAGGGAAAGCGGCGACCTTGGAGGCTGGCACGATGGAAAGTGATGACCTTGGACCGAGAGGTGACCTTGGAGCTGGAGTCGATCTCGGAGCGGGTGGCCTCCAAGCGTTGTGTATGAGAAATAGGCAACCTCGAAGCCTGCGGTGACCTCAGAGCTAGCGGCAACCTTGGAGTGCCTCGCATGCCAGAAACCCATGAACTTGGAGGGTCTTGCGTGCCAGAAACCAAAGACCTTGGAGTGTCTCACACGAGAAAGTAGCAACCTTGGAGTTGGCGGCGACCTCGGAGGGGCGGCGATCTCCGAGCGGGTGGCCTTGGAGCGTCAGTAAGGCAAAGCTGCGACCTTGGAGCCTTGGGTGAGAGCAAGCACTGACCTTGGAGCCTTTGGGGGAGAGCAAACAATGACCTTGGTTAAAAAATTAAGCAACACAAGAGAGATTTGGGCTGACGCAGGATAGATGGAAAAGCAGGAGAGCTTTGCACCAAAATTTCATTGGCAAGCAGCGGCGGTTGGAGGAACCGCAGGGAAATGTTGCTTTTAATGGTCATCGACGACCATCCTTCGAAACCGCTATGGATGAATTGTTGCAAGCTCCTTTATTTATAGTGGTGTTTCCTGAATTGCCCTTGTTTTTTTTTTCAATACTTTAACCTCTTTTCTCCTCCTTTGTTAATGAGTTAATAGTATTTAACGAGGTATTATTCATAAAAAATAATAATATTACATAAATAGATTAGTTGGAGAAAAACTACCTTCTGAAATAATCAATCAATTAAAAAAAATCAATCAAATCACATGGATGTGACACAATGTTGTATTTGTTAAGCCTATATTGATGAATGAACATAGGGATCGGAAGAAATAATATCACAGAAAATGAAACACAAGTATATAAATTAGTAGTAGCTAGTAGCACTATGGAATATGACCTTTAAGTTTTGTGGGCACATGATTAATTGATCACTTTCTCGAGCAACAAAAGACTTTATTAAGTTCTCTGGTGACTTCCATTATATTCAATCTTTGTCTTGATGACTCTATCGAACAAGCAAGTCCAATTGAAAACAATGAAAATAAGCACTTCTCGACTTCTAGTCGTTGCAACTCAGGTGGAACCTGTAAAACATTGTTTTCTTCTTCTTTAGCCTTCAGTGCATTCATTTCTGATAGAGAGCACACATGGAGAGTTAGGGTGCGTTTGGTTTCAGTTTTCCATTTTTCAGTTTTTGTGAAGGAAAAAGCGAAATCGAATTTTCAATTTTCAGTTTTTCCTTCACAAAAACTAGAAACTGAAAACTGCAATCTGAAAACAGGCAAAGCAAACAGACCCTTAATTTTTCAGTTAACACTTTTTGTTATAACAATTTAAGCACTAAAACTGTTATAACATATTATTATTAGTCTATAAAACAACTCATTTAACACATGCTATAGTTGAAGATGTATATATACCCAAATGTATGCTCTCTGAAATCAATCAATGAAGTTTGAGCAATTCATTCAGTCTTATTTTCTTTTTCCTCTTTTTTGCTTTCTCTCATTTTTCAAAGTCACAAACTTCCTTTCCAGATCAGCTGTCTAATACCTTACATGGTATTAGGGCTGTGAAGGATCCATGGCACTTGAAAATTCAAGCTCCGCTACTCAGCAATCAAGCAATAGCTTCATGGCAAAGATATTTGCAAACTCAATTTCCATCAAGCTCGATGAAAACAACTTCCTAACATGGAAGCACCAAGCTTTGTTTGTAATAAAAGCTCACAAGTTAGGAGATCAGTTGGTGAAAGAAAAGGTTCCAGAAAAGCATACATCAGAAGAAGATCACATTTTGGACAATGTATCCTCATCCTACTTTTATTAGGAGAATAGTGATCAACACTTGGCAACTTGGCTTCTGGCATTACTTAATCCAACATTCTGCAGCAGAGTGTTGGATGTGAATATGTACATCAGATATGGATCAAGATTGAAATCTACTTTGCATCAAAGACACGATCCGAATTCAAGCAGTTAAGAATCCAACTCAAGGCAGTAAGAAAGCAAGGTAACACAACTTCAGAGTATTTGTTAAAAATTAAGAAAATTGTAGATTCATTAGCTGTAGTAGGTGCTCCAGTTACCATTGAAGAACACATAGAGGTGATATTGGATGATCTAGGGGAAGAATATGGCCCCTTCATCACTAATATGATGTCAAGAGTGGAACTGTTCTCGATTAATGAGCTACAGGCTCTCTTAATGGCCTAAGAGGAGATGCTGAAAAGGTTTAAGAAACTTGAATTTGGGATAGTTCAAGCTCACCTTGCTAGAACATCCCTAGGTGACCCCAAACCTAGTGAGAATTTCAGAGGAGGTTTTAAAGGGTCCTTTGGTTGAAAAGACAGAGGCAGATTCATGAGAGGAGGAGGCCGCTCCAACTGGTCTAGTAATGGAATGGCTCAATGTCAACTATGTGGGAGAATGGACCATATAGTGTGGCCATGTTACCACATGTTTGATCCCAATTTCGCAAACCCTATGAAAGCAGTCACTCAACAACATTCTCAGCCTCTATCAGCCTCATTTCACAGCCCTAAGCATACTTGGTAACCCCAGCATCCATCTTGGATCCAGATTGGCACCTCAATCATGGAGCCACAAATCACCTCACGTATGATCAAAGGAACCTGCTCACCAGCACTGAATTTGAAGGTTCAGAGCAAGTGGTAATAGGAAACGACCAAGGCATGGAAATTAGTCACATTGGTAACTCATTTCCACAATCCAAAATGCCTCAAAAAGCCTTGGTTCTTTCCAATGGTATGCATGTCCCTAACATAACAAAGAATTTAATTAGTGTTTCTAAGTTTGCTCAAGATAACAATGTCTTCTTTGAATTTCACCTTTATCTCTGTTATGTTAAATCTCAGGCTTCCAAGGAGACAGTACTTAAAGGCAGCTTTAAAGAAGGACTCTACGCCTTTGATATCGTAGCTGTCCCTAAGTTTTCTTCTATTACTATTCCAAGAAGCAATATTAGTTCTGTTTCTTCCTTTCACACACAATGTAATAACTCAACATTAGATTCCTATAAGTTGTGGCATTATAGGCTAGGCCACTATTCTTTCTCAATTGTAAATCAAGTTCTCCAAGATTGTAATTGTTCAATGAATAAATGCAATAGAGTGTCAATTCCTGCTTCTTTCACATGTGATTCATGTTGTATAGCAAAGATTCATCAATTACCCTATTTTCTTTTCTTTCATGCATACACTAAATCTCTTGAATTGGTCTATTCTGATGTATGGGTTCTAGCACCCATGATTTCAAATTCTGGTTTTTGATAGTATGTAACGTTCATAGATGTTTTTGCTAAATACTCCTGTCTTTATCTTCTAGAAAGTAAATCTCAAGTTTTCTAAGCTTTCCTACAATACAAATCTTTGATTGAACTCCTAACTTGTCACAAAATAAAATTTTTCCAATATGATAATGGCATGGAATACCTTTCCAACAATTTCATCTAATTTCTCAAAACTAATGGCATCTCTCACAAGCTGTCCTGCCCATATTCCAACTAGTAAAATGGATATGCTGAAAGGAAGCACAGACACATCACTGAAACTGGTTTATCCATGTTAGCCAAATCTTTTCTTCCTTTGAAATTCTGGGATGAAGCTTTCACTTCAGCTGTCTACCTCATCAATGGTTTGCCATCACCAAATACTAAACACGAATCCCCATTTGAATTGATTCATGGTAACAAACCTGACTACTCTTTCCTTAGAACCTTTGGCTCAACCTGCTTTCCAAACCTAAGACCTCATAACCAATACAAATTTGACTTCAAATCCCTTAAGTGTGTATTCATAGGATATGCTCCTAACCACAAAGGTTATAAGTGTCTATCTTTTTTAGGAAAAGTCTATGTCTCTAGGAATGTTATCTTTGATGAAAATTCATTTCCTTATAGTGATCTCCCTCCTATCTTATCTCAGCTCAAAAATTCCCAACAATCCTCACAACACTCTCGCAATAGTTACCAATGCACCTAATATATCTACTGCAACTAATTCAAATTACTCAACTATTGGTACTTCTAATCCTTTGCTTAGTGATACACAGGTTTTAGGTCATAATGCTGATAACAGTGAGGCTACTGCACCCGCTGGTGTTACTCAGCCTGTTGAACAAATTGAAATCAGAATTCCAATGGCAAATTCCAATGTTAGCCTACTGGTGTTGTGCCAGTCAACAACCACAACATGACAACTAAGGCCAAGTTAGGGGTTTTCAAACGAAAAACTTATGCAACAACACTAATGTCTCCACCCCTCAATCTGGAAACTAGTGAACCTAAAAATGTGCAGCAAGCCTTCACCTTTCCTCATTGGAAGAAAGCTATGCAAGAAGAATATGATGCTTTAATAAGAAACAACACCTGGTACCTAACCTCTCCTCCCTCTAGTGCTAAACCAATTGGATATAAGTGGGTCTTTAGGATGAAAAGACACCTTGACAGCTCCATTCAAAAGTACAAAGGTAGGCTAGTAGCTAAGGGATTTCATAAAAAAGAGGGCATTAACTATGATAAGATTTTTAGTCCAGTCATTAAGCCAGCAACCATTCGAATTGTTCTCACTCTAGCTTTGTCAAAAGCCTAGAAAGTGAGACAATTTGACTTCAATAATGTCTTTCTTAAGGGTGACTTACATGAGGATGTATTCATGATCCAACCTAAAAGTTTCACCTCTCCGAATCCCACCCAAGTTTTCAAACTCACCAAAGCCTTTTATGGCTTAAAGCAAGCCCCTAGAGCTTGGTTTCTAAAGCTCAGCTCAACCTTATAGTCCTTTGGCTTTACTAAAACTAAATCAGATACCTCCCTCTTTACTAGGTTCACATTAACCTCCACTACATTCATACTAGTGCATGTTGGTGACATTTTGATTACTGGAGACAAAGCAGATGAGATTTCAAGACTGATAAACCAATTGCATCAAGTATTCTCACTAAAAAAACATAGGGGAGATGAGTTACTTCCATGGAATTGAAGCCACAAAAACTACCAATGGTAATATGCTGCTAAATCAAAAGAAGTATGTATCTGACTTGCTTCAAAAGGCTAGAATGGAAGGTGCCAAATCCATGCCTACACCAATGATTAGCAACCTTAAGCTCTCTGCCATTGGTTCCCCATTTGTTGACCTGTCCCTTTACAGATCAATGGTGGGAGGATTGCAATATGCAATTCTAACAAGACTTGAAATTTGTTTCGCTGTAAAAAAAGTCAGTCAATTCTTGAATTCCCCCACTGATGAGCATTAGAAAGCTGTAAAAAGAATATTAAGATACCTTGCAGGCTCAATGTCTCAAGGTTTTCTACCGCACAAAAATTCTCCCCTCAGACTACTAGCATTTTGTGATTCTGATTGGGCTTTAGGCATCAATGATAGGAAATCCACTAGTGGATTCTGCATCTTCTTAGGCACTAATCTGGTCTCATGGTTCATCAAAAAGCAACATGTGGTTTCCAGGTCTATTACTGAGGCTAAGTTTAGAAGTATGGCAGCGGCACTAGCTAAAGTTACTTGGATTTAGTCCCCCCCTATCTGAGTTAAACATCACTTGTATTCATTCCTCTTCGATCTATTGTGACAACCTCAACACAGTCTTGCTTGCTGCCAACCCACTCCAGGACAAAGTATTTTGAATTGGACCTTTACTTTGTAAGGGACCAGGTGATTCGGAAGAAAGTGTTTGTTTCCCATGTACCAACCGAGGACCAAATTGCAGACATACTCACTAAGCCATTGTCTACAACTTTGTTTGACAAATTCAAGACCAAACTCAGAGTTGTCTTACATCCCTATGAGTTAGAGGGGAATGATAGAGAGCATACATGGAGAGTTAGTTTTTCAATTAACACTTTCTATTCTAACAGCTAAGCACTAAAACTGTTATAAGATATTATTGTTAGTCTAGAAAATAACTCATTTAACACATGCTGTAATTGAAGATGTATATATACTCAAATGTATGCTCTCTAAAATGAATCAATGAAGTTTGAGCAATTCATTCAGTCTTAGTTTCTTTCCCAACTTTGTTTGCTTTCTCTCATTTCTCAAAGTCACAAACTTCCTCTCCAGATCAGCTATTTGATACCTTACAATTTCCATCTAAGAAAAGAGTTGCATCCACCATTTCCAAAATAAGATTTGGAAATGCAGTTTTAACGTAGTTATGGTGACTGTGCCCATCTTCAAACATTTCTTCTGTTGGACTTCTACCGGTTAGCATCGCCAACAGAAAAATTCCATAGCTACACATATCATCTTCTATTGATACATGAAAACTCATTCTGTACTCTGAAATACATTTAAAAAATGGTCAATTCTTTAAAATTTATCATTGTAATAGTCTTAACATGTTAAAGAAAATGTAAGAGAAAAACTGGCTTGATAGGAATTCAAATGAAAAACATGATCAAACTCTAAACATACTTGGAGGAACATATCCTATGGTCCCTTTAACTGCAGATGTGTTTGGTATATGAGTTGTCATTAGATACTGACAGTATTGTGGCTAAGCCAAAATCACTCACATGAGCAACCAGGTCATCATCAAGAAGGATATTGCTTGGCTTTAAATCACCATGAATAATATGTTGGTCGCATTCGTAGTGAAGATAATGTAGTGCAAAACCAACATCAATCATAATTTCTAATCTTTCTCAAGATTTAATATCCTTGGTTTCTCAGCAATTTCTTTTTCTGGATGCAACCATTCTTCTAAGCTTCGATTTGACATATACTCAGAAACCAGAGCTTTAAATTCATTTCCATTGTAATCAAGACTTGAGCAAGATGTGAAAATCTTTACTAGAATTCTATGCCAAATATTTCTAAATGCATTACATTCAGCAATGAAACTTTTATGAGCTCCTTTCTTTTGATGGTTTAGAACTTTTATTGCAACTTGTCTTTCTTCTAAGTTGAGACATCCTTTATATACAAAGCCTGAACTCCTTGTTCCTATCAAGTTCGTAGATGAGAATCCATTAGTTGCATGGTGTAGGCTCTGATATGATACCTTAGGGAGTTGACCAATTTTTGGTTCTGAAGATGCTTTTCTGTGTCTTTTCGTTATCCTATGGATAGTAAGGAACTAAGGATACATGACAGAAAAAGAAGAAACAAAAACAAACAAACTATCGACACTGTTTGTTTGAGACTATCATATCTTCTCCTTCTCTTAGCTTTTGATGGGCATTGGGCAAGGTGGAAGCTTTAGCTCTGGTACCCCACCACAAAGCTTGTCATTACCATACAATGAAACTAAGCTTGCATTACGAAAGACAACGTTTGTTGGAACCTCACCCTCCAACAAGTTACAAGAAGCATTGAAGTGTTCTAAAAAACCAATGTTTTGTAGTCCTTCAAGAATTGCCCCGAACAAGTTGTTTCGTGATAGGTCTAATCCTCTAAGACCTTTCAACGAAGTCAAAGAAGGTGGTAAGAATCCATGGAAAGAATTACCTTGTAAGTAAAGGTATTCCAAACTTATGCATTCTCCAATTGTTTCAGAAATGTTGCCAAAGAAATAATTATGAGACAGATCCAAGCTATTAATACTTTTTAACAAGCCCACCTCTTTAGGCAAACCACCGTTTAAGGAGTTGTGTGATAGGTTAAGTATGATTGATAAAGAGGAAAGTCCAATAACATGCGGTGGTATAGCTCCAGTAAGGTTGTTTTCTGAAAGGTCTAGCCATTGTAATTTTATGCAATTTCCAATAGTTACGTTGAAGGAACATTTCCAGTTAACAAATTGTGTGCTAAAACTATTTGAAACAACTCACTGAGATTGCTTGCCTATGGAAGTTGGTATTTCTCCCGACAATTTATTCCCTCCCAGTTCTAATGATTGCATCTTATGAAATTTGCCAAAAGTAGTTGGAATTATCTGATTTAGGTGATTGTGCTCAATATCCAATGAAATTAAGTTATTGAGATTTTCGAGTCCCATAGGAATTTTCCCATATACCTGATTATCACAAAGATATAGCCCTTTGAGTTGGATTGACAAATTGCCGACAATATTTGGCAAATGACCTCCGCAAATGCTAAAGTAATTCTAGTGACTACAGTTTACCAAAGAGTCAAAGACTTTAAAAACGAGTCTAATTCTTTCAATTAATTGCTGCCAAGATTATTCCAATTTAGGCCTAGATATGAAAGATCATGTAACTTTCCTAGACTTGGGACTTGGCCTGTAAAATTGTTTTGATAAATATCAAACAATTGAATCTCAGATGCATTTGTGATGGAAGTTGGGATTGGTCCTGAGAATTGGTTCATACCTATGGCAATGAATTTGAGATTTGGGAGGGTGAGGAACATGTTGGATGGAAGATGACCATGAAATTGATTGACTGAAACTGTCCAGCTAGTAAGAGATGGCATATTAAAAAGTGAAGAAGGAAGCATACCACGCAGTTTATTGACATCCACATACGTAGTTGTCAAATTTTTCAAGCGAGATATCTCGTTTGGTATGTTTCCCTCCAAGATATTATAAGCCAACGAGAGATAAGTGAGGGAAGAAATATTCCCAATGGAAGATGGCATTTGACCAGAAAACAGATTCTCTGATAAACTCATCCATTCAAGCTTCCCAAGCATATCAATCTCCTTTGGTATTTGACCAGAAAAATTATTCCCTGGTAAACTCAAGCGCCTTAGTTGTGAGCAATTTGCCAAGTTATGGGAAATTGCCCTCCCAATGAATTATAGGTAAAATTCATTAATTGCAGTATGAATAAATTGCCCAATTCTTTTGGAACTTCACCGTAGAAGTTGTGGTCCCAATATGGGGTGGTATGAGACCACTCAAGCGATATCCCAATAGGTTCAGCTTTATAACCCTTTGATATGGATTGCTGCATGTGACTCCATGCCAGTGGCAAAAGTGGCTAGAACTGTTCCAAGATGCCAATACTCCAGAAGGGTCATCGAATATTGACTGTTTTAGTTTGAGCAATGCTACTCGATCAGTCTCGTTTCCTAAGGCAGATGAGGCAGTTATGAT